>KB294881.1:209814-225353 GCA_000328365.1 Capitella teleta | reverse complement strand
AACAACAAAAGAAACTATTCATGTTTTGAAAAATAGTGCAAAGTAAATTTCCCATGGATATATAATTAGTAGGTATTTCCAAGACTACTTTTTCGAAAGTTGGAGTTTCTGGTAGCTATGTGGAAACGGCAAGGATGTTGAATATGGGGTCGGGTTCAAACCCAAAATCACTCTTTAGAAAGAATGATTATTGCATTGGAAAAAAAAAAATACGTTTAAAGATTGGCATCATTATTGAATGTAATGGAATGGAATGTAACCCAAGGTTCGCCAAACCTGGGTCGATCTTCCACTGTTCCTATGGTGGTGGGGCGTAGACGGAGGGCAGGCAGCGTTGCCCTTGTAAAGCTAAAAAGCCCAAACAATCATGTTGTCAAGGAACAGTAGCCAGCATCATCCCTGTTGAGCACCCTCTTTCCAAATAACTTAGACGATGCATCGAAAATGAAATTTGGCAAACAACTCGCAAACCTTCGAAGAACGTATGGCTAATGTTTAATTGATTTACACGCAGGATTTTGTGAGATATCTGAAATGAACAACTTTTTTTTTTATCTCTATTGTGGTTCAACCAAACACAATTTTTCTCTTTTCTCTCCATGAATTCATTGAGTGACCATTTAGGACACATGCAACTGATTAGGAAGAGTTCAAATTTTTTTTTGAGCCCACGAGACAATAAATATAAAACTGTATAGTTTCTTTTGCTGTTCAGTATAAATGATAACAATAAATTTTTATGTACATTTAAGCGCATTCAAATGGGTCCCATCACCAGCATTTATGAACTGCATCTTTCGCATTGTTTTGGAATTCCATCTGCTTTGGGTTTTATTACGAGATAAACATTAGTGCCACAATCGCAACAACACCAAAGTACAGAATAGTTCGTTCATCCTATTATAGAAATTTAATCAGAAGAGTATTGAGCGCAACATCATGCATGTCGATAATAAAGATTAATTACTTCATCTGTATTATTAACACTATATATGTATGTATAGTTTTGTATACATTAAATATACATCGTGCGTACATTAATAGTGTTCTTGGGAAGTGTTCCATTCGTGCTCGTTTAAAAGTTTTTTTCCCTCTCCGATGACCTGAATAAATGGTATACTACATTTTTAGTACTTTCCATTAATTTGTGAGTGTGCTCTAAAATATTGTGATATTCTATGAAAGGAACGACAATTTTTTAGTGTAGAAAGAAAAAAATCATTGTAAGAAATGTTTTGGTCTAGCACATTAATTTGTTTTCCGCGTACCGGTAAGGTAAACACCTCACTTAACTAATACAAACACAAAAAAATTCATTGGGAACATGCGTGAACTTGCAAAATTAACCTCAAATTCCTAAACTCTTTCTTTAAGTGCAACGAAGTCGTTGTAAACAGGAGAATGAATCGAAATAAAATAATAGACAACTTCCTACGAAGCAAAGAAATGGTGCACGGGTGAATTATGCGACTCCTTGGGGATAATTATCATCATCATCATCATCATCATCATCATCATCATCATCATCATCATCATCATCATCATCATCATCATCATCATCACCATCATTTATTACGAGATATTCTCCCATTAAAGCAAAACTTATAAACATCTTAAAGTTTACATTTATATTTTAGAAATATCTCAGTACAACAATGCGATTAGGGTTTACCTATATAGTGTTGTACTGAGATATTTCTTATGGGTGAAGCTTCGGCTTCGGACTTCGGACTTCTACAAATACAGTGTATTAGCTATTTACCGAAGGAAAGGAAATTGGTGTTTTATGGCACACCAACACTAACGTGTGTTATATGGTGCCAAGATTCACCGAAGCTTTGGCTTCGAACGAAAAGAGTGCAACGAATCCGAACATCAAAATAATTTTTCTGTTGAATTAATTATAAACTCTGAAGGTTACTTTGTTTACTCACCCACGTGCAAGAGCTCGCATTACTTGCTGTGATTAAAGAGGACCTCTGTTCGTTCTGAAACCTAGCTAAATCGAACTGCCACTGTTCGCCAAACTGCACGTGTTTGATTAAATTTATTATTTATTATTATTATTATTCGTGATTTAGTTTGCCAAGGGGTTTATGGATCAGGGGAGTTTCTTTTGCTCACCTTTGTAAGCTTCGTTAGGCTTATTGGTTTAAAAGAAGGCAGGAAATCGTAGCACGTGACAAAACCTGACCAATCACATGTGAAACTGGTCGTTGGGCTCGCCTCCCTGTTGAGCAACCTCTTTGCCCGTGTGGTAATGTGCAATCTGAAGAGCATGTACTCTGTCATTGTCCCCATACTCTCAACATTCGTATATCTTATTCTGGTGTTAATTTTTCTTTTTCTTTGTTTTTTTTATTATTATTATTATTATTCGCCACCATTCATGAATCATAACGTATTTACGTGATCGGAGAAATTTTTATGTTCTCATATATAGAACTTGTGATATTACGAACAATTTTATGGCCCTGAAGGTTCGTAATAACGAGGTTTGACTGTATATAAAAGAAATTAAAGTTCATCAAGCCCATTCACTTTAGGTGCTGTGTGGTTGAGCAGGTCTGGCATGCAGTCATGTGCCCTTTGCCATTGATTCGCATTTATCCTCTGTGGTTTCCCGTTACCTTCCCCAAGGAGCCTTATTATACAATGCAAGACAGTTCAGTATTACGTGTGTACATGTACGATGAGTCAATCTGGAATTGTGGATTGTGTGTGACTGTTCCTGACCAAAATAGTTAAAACCTTGAATGACCCATTTGCTACAATTTCACTTTTCAAATAACACTCCAGCCGGATTCTTCATCCTAATAAGCTCCAGTTTAAAGTGAAAACGAGTCAATATTGGAATTCTGTATCGGACACTGGGGGCTATCAAAATGTAATGTAGGTGAAAAGCACAATAAAAATACCCTATTTAGTTTATTATGAAAGAGATATGAAAAAAAACCAGAATGCACTCGGTTTCTTAAGTACAACAACAAAGATCGCATGTAATACAGCAAAAAAACCGGCAAGGACAAACGCGCGTAACAATAAGAAAGGTGATGGAAATCGTGCGTCTATTTCGCAGCGGCTTTCATGAGGGCCTCCAACTGCTTCTTCAGCATGGCATTCTCACTGATCAAGTCATCAACATCAGACTGACTAACGCTACATGACGGCACTGAAAATTACCAAGAAACGGTGAAGTCTGCAATAAAACAAGAGAAGCAGCATACCTTCATCTAGAGCGCGGGCGTAACCCTGAGTGATGAGCAGATCAGCCATATCGCTGCCCGTCTCATTGCGTAGGCAGACGCAGTGAGTGTCACCCTTCTCCAAAACCTCAGTTTTCAGAATCTTATCCAGTGAGAATTCCTGACAGAACACAGTGGCTGCTTCACTCCACCCTCCACGAACGGGCCGCACTCCTGCAAACGTCAATGAACAACAGATAGAAAGCAGAGGCAGTGACTCACCATGCAGTTTACAACGGAGAGCAAAAGGCGCGAGGCTTCGGTCTTCAATGCGCACAGGCAGCACTCGTGACGAGCAAGCTTCCTCTCCAAAGTCAATCAGATGCAGCTTGTAGGAGCCATCACTGTTGACCTGCTCGACAGCTGCCCGATACCATTCTTGGTAGGCTGAAATAAACAGGAGATGAATTGAGGAGCTTCAGTTTAGACGATTGAGGCTCACTTGAGACATACGTCAGGCAGAGGCTGCCAGCTGGAGGCTTGAAATCTGCGTTCGCTTCCATGGATACGCAGTGCAAGTTCAAACCCTCGATGTAAGTTTTGATCTTCAACAAGCCTGGAGGAATAAAAAGTTAGTGATTCCTGGAAATGATTGATCTAATGATATCGATTGCATAAATGGGCTATCCCTATTGGCCATGGCATGTCAACAGCGCTCAGACTGGTCCATAAAGCAAGCCAGAGGAAGTGGCACTGTATTTTTGCAGAGTTTGGGTATGTACTAACTACTCCTGCTACATACCTTATTTGCAGTTTCCATGAATGTGGCTATTAATATGCATGCAATTAAATGGTTCCATTGATCATTTCTTACTTTAATTTTGTTTTCTTTATCTTTTGGCTTGTGCAGAATGTCTCTCCTTCTCATCCCATGCACATATGGAAATTTATGTTTATAATATTATTTGTTGATTAACTTCAGAAATATCCCATGATCAATTTGTGTGCAATCATAATATGTTTTTATCCTTCTCAGATTAATGAAACTGGAAATCTCAAAAGACTGCGGAAATGCGGAAATATTTATAGCACCGTCAGTGCAAAACCCTCCGAATTTTGCCCAGCAGAAATTTCAACATTAACAGAAATTAATAGCCTTCTTTATGTGTGACATTATTAAATTCCGTCTTCCTCAATATATTTTCGTCCTACTGTCTTCAATTTATTGTTCTCAATCTCATTTTATAAATTTTTTCCCATCACAAGATAAATCTCATGGCTCTCATTCGCAAAACAATCTCACTGTGTCCAAAAATACTGATTTCTTAAAATTAAAATAATACATTTTTCTCTTAAAATTAAAATATCCTTTTGACAAGTACTCGTCCCGTGAAATGAAATGCATTCTACAGAAAATTAATTCATATTGGCTGCCTTACCATGACGAACGTTATGATTATCATAAAGTGAGAGCCATAACGGATGGAAAAGCCTCAGAAACTACTGGCAAAAGCCAATCTCAACGGACATATCTTTAGAGCAGGATTCCTATTCAATGCTCTATCTGCATTACTCTATATCATTGGATTGATCACTCACTTTCAGGTGTTGCGATCTGGCAGAAGAAGCTGTCCGGTGATTGGATAAGACTGACAGTCACATCAACAACATCAGACGGCCATTCCGCGACCGGCAACTGTTCCATCTGGAAGTAGGTCACCTGTGGGAGGGGCTTCTGCGGGGCGGCAGGGGTCGGACAAGAGGTCACAGTGGGGTCACAGCTGTCGGCATAACCCTCTTGCACAAACATTTCCATCACGCTGCTGTCTTCGTGGCCATCAACTCGAAGGTCAGCAATCTGTTTCGCACCTCCCTTCTGCTCCGGCAACAGTTGCAGAGTGAATTTGTGAGATTCCAGCTGCTTGAAGAAACCGATAACGTCTTCAGACCAAGAGCCATCTTTGCCTTTGAGGGGCATTGCGCAGTGAACAGCCTGCGCTGGGATCTCTAGCAGCGCAGGAGGCACAGGTCGCAACTGCTTGCACGGAACGCTGGCAACATTGCCAAAGTCAACAAAGAAGACACGAGCCCACTCCTCCGTCTCAGCGTGCAGCACTGTGGCCCTGGACCAGGTGTTCTCATAAAGAGCCATGACTAGCTGGCCTTTGCGCTTTGGGTAGAAGGGGCCTGCCGTGTCGACCACAAGAGACGCACACTTTATCAAGAGGTCATGCATGGTGTTCACTGCCTCCTCACGAGCGTCATGCACATAGAAATCATCCGGAGAATTAGCCCAGGCAATTGAGACCCGCACGCCAGAAGGCAGCACTGCGGCTGGAGCAATAGCCGCGTCCTCAGGCCCAGGCACCTTCTTTCTCTCCTTCTTCACGCTGAGACCACGTTCGTCCAGCTCAACCATGAGCAGCCGGCCATCCACCACCATGTCTCCTATCGTGTTGTCCTCGGTTACGCCAAGCAATTTGCAGCTCAACTCTTGCAGCAGAGCAACCACCTTCTCCTCGCACCCTGCTCTGATATTCACATCCAACTTGATCGGAACGGCTTGCGCAGGCAGCTCTGCCAGTTCTGGTGAGAGGGGCGAGAGGTTGAGGAAAGGCACAGTCTCGGTGTTTCCAAAATCCACATACTGCACGAGCGCCTTTTTGTTCACAGTGGACACTTCACGCACACTAGCCCTGTACCAGACCTTATCAGCCACACTCTGAGCAATAACCAATTCACCAAGCACAGCAGCGTACTCCTTGTGGCCGTCCTTCTGCAGGGCCTGCATGATTTTCTCCAGATACAGAGCAGTCGACACCTTCGTCACATAGATCTCAGACAAGCTGCTTGCGTAGCAGACCTTCACCGCCTCATTCTCCCTCAACTTCTCCGTTGGGATCTCCCTCACAAGACGCTGCACTTCTTCTGCCTCTTCAACACTTGCATCTACTGCCGCGATAGCTGGCTGTTCTACAGCAGCCAAGGAATCCGCCGTGATGCCTGGCTCTTCCACTGCAGCGGCGGGCAGTAACACTTCCGTCTCTAGCAACATCTCAGCCAAATCTCCCCCATCAAAGCTCAGCTTAACTCCATCTTTCACCGTCTCCATCTCAAACTGGAAGGAGCTCAAATCAGGCCATGACTGTCCCTCTGCTAGCGTTGATGTGCCGGCCAAACTGCATTTCACTGCCAGGGGAGGGTACTGCATGAATTCAGATGGCAGAGGGGCCAACCTCTCAGCAGGTAAGCACTCAGTAGATCCGTAATCCAACATTTCAACCTCAAATCCCTTTGGCGTGCGTGCCACAAAGCGAGCCCTGTACCATGACGGGTCGGCTTCTGACAGAGCGGCCAGCAATTCCCCTGCTTCTTTCGGTTCATAGCGTCCTGAATACGGCTCTATTTGAGTTTTGAGATCAGTGAGAATGCTCACAAACTGCTTCAAGTCTCTGGCAAGCAAAACACAGAGCCAGGAAGGCCCAGTGGCCATGATGGTCACTTGGTGCTTCTGCGATCGGTCAAACTGCAGCTGAGGTAACTCCTTCTTCAGCTCAACTTTAGCTACTTCAGCTGTCTTAGGAGGGGCTGTGGGGGTGATGCTGGGTGATGGACAATTTGGCACTGGTACTTCGGGCAACTCTTTCTGAACGACCGGAGATGGTTTAGGAGGGGTTCGGACCACAGGGGGCTGGACGACCGGGGATTGGGCAGGGGAGGGTTGCTTGGGGGGTATCGTGAAATCCCTCCGGACTGCTAGTCCTTCCTTCACCAGTTGTGGCCCAATGTTGACATTATTCTTCTTGAGCTGCAGCAGCACAGGGCATGCCTTGTTGCTGGATACGATTCTTGCCTTGAGTTCAGCTTCAGTGACCAGCTCAGCAAAGACTTTGAAGGCCTTTCTGCGCCACTGGGGTCCAACGGGCACTGCGTCAGCAAGACTGCACTGCACCGCTTGGAACGGCAACGAGTAGAAAAGTGACTCAAGTGGGTGCAGGTAGTTGAGGGGCACGCTGCGGATATTGCCGTAGTCCAAGTAGAGCACTTGCAGCCTCTCCACTCCAATATCCAGCACCTGAGCACGGTAGAAAGATCCGTCATCAGGGAACTTGGCTGCGTACAATTTGCTGCCCGTTGGCCTGTAATTAGATCATCAGATGAAGTGGACGCAAGGAAGGCTAGCCCTTACTTGAAGGCCTTCTTGGGTGGCATGTCCTTGTAATGAGCATCCAGACTCTTGTTAAGGGCCGTTAGTTGAAGGAGGCTCTCGTGGTCAATGTGAATCCAGAATTGCGATGGTGAATGGGCATCAACCACTCTGCAAGAGACCACGTCACCTAAAACATCGCCACAACATCACCTCAGCTCATCAGCAAGAAGCACCGCAACATACCTGCGTCAAAATACCTCACAACAGAAGATATATCTGGGTTGGGTATCGGAATATCTGGATCCAAAAACTCACTCTTCTCTGCTTGGCCTCTGCTCAAAGTAGAATTAGGAACAGAGTGAGTTGAGCCACGCATGCAAACTAACCCTGAGACTTTGGGTTGAGTTTTCTCCGGTTGGGGCTCCACGCGAGTTGGGTTACTCAGTGGCGCTCTAAGTGGAGTCTTCACTTCAGCAGGCGCAACCTTCTTCTGAATGTTCGATTCACGCTCAATTGGCTTCTCAGGCACGCGAATGGCGGCCTGTTTTGGCGAAACCTAAAAATCCAGCCGAGAGTGAGATAACGACCGTTCTGCATCAAAGGAAATACCTTCTTGCTTTGAGACGCAACTTCAGCTTCCTCATCGGTGCTATTCGCGACCCCATTGCGCACAATTTTAATCTGCTGAAAGGAGTTAGTTCAAAACAGAAGAAATCATTAACACAATAACACACCCCAAATACTTTTTCCAAAGCTTCCTCAGTGACTTCTATCTGACTATCTTCCACCTTGCTCAAATCCACAACTCTGAACGACATTTAACACAATAAATAATAAATAACCCGATAAAAAAATCAAATCTCACGGTTCAGCTCTGCTGGTTGGTTTATAAGGCACGCACAGATGCCGGTGCTCGCCCCAATCGGCTGCTTGGCATTGTCTACTGCAGTAGTTGGTTTTACAAACAGGGCACTGATATTTGCTCGGGACTTGGCAGTAGGAGCAGGGCTTTGCCGTGGGGTCCAGCATAGCAGCCGCCCTGGCCAAGCGACGCCTCTCCATAAGAACTCTACGCTGGTCATCGGAGGTGCTGCGGGAATGGCGCTCTATGATTGAATCAGAGAGCAGAGACAAAGCGTACCTTGTTGGCCGTTTAGCGCAGCTCTCGTTCACCAATTGCGCCGATTCGTCTTCATCTCCTGCCAGGTCATTGTAGAAACTCTGTTTTTGCTGAGAGAGAAAGAGTTCATGATTGAATCATCTCAATAGAATGTGTTTACCATTCTTTCGATTTTTCTCCGTTCCACTTCAGCCTTAGAACTGGCAATTTCCACCTTCAAATGGAACTTGTCAACGCGGAAGTTGTTGTAGCGAGTTATGAGTCTCTGTGCGTCTTCCATAGACCCCACTTCAACAAAGCTGGATGAGAATAGAACTGAAATGAACCGAGATGCTCATCCTGATGTTCATTATAACACCCCCTGACTGTGTACATGGGCTAGAAAATAGGTCTTTTTCTTCTTGATGAAGAACAATCAATAATATATGTGTTATTTAAAAAAAATATGATTCCCACACACAAAAAGCTGTGTACTATAATCACAACCCTTCGTATTCAAATCACATCATCGTATAATATTCATATTCAACCAACCCCACAGTCAGCACTCACCCAAATGTGATGGGCAGATCCAATTTTGGTCTCCCTTTGTAGATAGAAATCACTTTGCAGACATTGGAGAAGAGGTTGCCCAAAGCCTGCTCAGTCAGATCCAGGGGCCATGTACCAATGTACAGCTTTATATTTTCCCTGCTGGCCTCCCTCGAAACTCTGGGCCAAAGAATATATTGGAATAACCACATATCAATAAACACTCAAGTGGATACCCTCTGTTGATCTGCTGTTGACGTGGCAACCGGCTGCCTGGTCCTGAGCTGTAGCTGTTGAATTCCTCATTAGAGTAATGAGTCTGCATGAGGTCAGTCCTAGAAGGAGGAAGAGAGAAATGAGAGAAGGATGAGACAGGTGAGGAGCCACTCACTTCTCTAAATGCTCCTCCAACGTGTCCTTTTCTGCGCCTGATTCCGCCATCACGTCACTGAAACCAAGAGAATTATCACAATTTGATACATTCCAGGCAATAATGCACTCGTGTGTGTGTGTTTGAGATGGCTGTGCCTTCATCTGCCTTCCCTTAACAATGCTTATATCTGGTATGTATAAAGAAGAGACTATTCTTACTTGTCATCTTAAGAAATAGTCCCTCATTAACATACAAGAATTGATCATATAAATATTTTCAGTGAACAGGATAAGTCAATGGAGTCAGTCAGCAGACATTTTGAAACTGACAACTCATGCAGAGTTCTTCCCATATGCTGTGTGCAATACATCCTGATCTAGCGGGCAATTAATTTGGTCACAGCATAATAGGGCCAGATTATCAGATAACTCCCAGGTTACTCAATAGAGCGGCCACTTTCCCACTCTCTTCAGAAGATTTCTTACAATATGCCAACATACAGATAAAATTTCATGCACTAATCAATTACCTTTCAAGGTAAATTGAACATACTTCTGTATTAATATTTAATAGAGATATCCAGACATTTTTGCTACAACATTAAACACAGTTGCTGTCAAAAATCCCATAAATCCCTGCATGTGCATGAGCAGGAGAGTGGGTTTGCGATATACAGTGAAAGCTCGGTACAATGACCTGTTTGGTTTCAGGCAAATGTGTTTTAACAAATTTGTTAGTGTAACGAATTACGCCCAAAAAGCACCGAGACCATCATAATGATGAACGCTGTGATTGCCACTCCACAACACCGACTTACTGTATTTAATATAACCTAGCATGTGTCTACTCTACCAGAATCCAGGATAGATACCATTAACCCTTCTTGTGCTAATCGTGACTATTGTCGTGATGCGCTATGATTCTTCTGAATGCCAATCGCGACAATAGTCGTTTCCAAAGATACCCAAAGTTAGTCGGCACTTTCCGTTTTACTTTCCGTGACAAATATCGATTGTCGAGATGTGACCTACTTTAGGCTTCCAGTTTCAGCCATGTGGTCGTTAATTTTTAGCCTCAGCTCTGTTTTGAACTTGCCAACCTCTATTTAAATGCCTGAGGATTATAAATGTCTGCAGATAGATTCTATTGCGCGCAATCGTTGCTATTTTAGCCTGATGTAGGTATTATTTCATGGATGAAACATTGATTACATGTAGTAATATGCTGATTTACTACACATTGCAGTTGACCATGGCTTCTGCAAACGTTTCTAAAAATTCTTGTACTAATGTTTTATCAAATGGAGCATATAGTTTCTCTAATTTTTTTTTGCTCTGACTATGGGTTCATCAGAAAATTCAGCATTTGTAAATGCATTTTGGTATAAAAAATATTAGTTTATGTTGAAAAATGGCTGAGATATGATTTTTTCAATATTGTACATCCAAAGTTGTACAAATTTTAAAATTAATGTGGCAGACAGAGGAATACAGGCCTAATATATAAAGGCGCATGAAGGGTTAAGCCCGAGCACGTGTTAGTACAAGACAGCGGCTGTTTTCGCGCGCAGGGGAAGGGATGGAGGAGGAGCCCAGCCGAGGGGTGCGCACTCTTTAGAATTGGCTGCATGGTCATAGCATCGCTCTGTAACCACGCAGTGCACGCTCTTTAGAGACAATACGGTATTGCATGTCACATTCTGAAAACGTATCGCTTACAAATCAAAATGTATGGCTAAAAAGAAAGCATATCGCTCAAAAAAAGAAGCGTAACAATACTCTAGCAAGAACCCTAAATGGAGAAGAGCGAGAATTATCTTCCTTGCCTGCGGTTCTTGTGGCAGCGACCTAATTGCTGGTTGCATATTAATATCAATCGAAACTTCTTTCTTATTTTTCAGAACCTATGTTTGTAAATCATAATTATATGTTGCATTTCCACTCTCAGAAGTTGCGATCACACCCATAATTGCTGCTTGGATAAAAAGGCAGCATATATTGAGTTTACTTTTTGTCAAAGCATGACCATATTATTGGCTTATAACCTGCCAAATCTCTCCCAAAAAATGCAGCTGACTGATAGATTTTCGGCGGTGACTGAGCCAACTGTTTTACGGCGAATCAGTAAAATTCTGGTGGCGGCGGCTCAGATCTGTTTTGGCTGACTAGTCGGCTTTTACCGCCTGGCTTTGGGGTCTAATCGTGAAAAATACATGACACATGTTCTTCAATAACTAACTTCAAAAAGACTAACTTCACTGAAACTAATAAGAGTGAGTTTAACTGACATACTACAGCAAGACAGAGGAGGTGCGGAGTCGTAGACCTGGCCGATTTATATGTAATATATTCTAGAGTGAGTTAGGGTAGCTGACATACTACAGCAAGACCCATGGGTCCCACATATGGACCTCGCCCGATTTATCTGTGCTAGAGTTAAGGCTAACTCACCAACTGACCAAGACTAAAGACTAAAAGGGTAAAACTAAAACTAAACTCGAAAGGCAAAGCCCCTTCACAGTGACTGTTTCAACGCGTATTAAACCGAATATACACTGTTGAAACGTTAAAATAAAATAATACCAATTACAGAAGTCGTGACAAGCACTGTCAATCGATAATATCACTCAAGAACAATGGATATCGAGAAATTTTCAATTTCTTAAATATTTCCGGCCGCCATGTGGTTCAAGGGTCGGCAAGAAAACGCGGATTGTCCGGAAGTTCGGAATCAGACATCGTGGTTATCACATGGTTATACGAGACGCGGGAAAATTTCTGGTTCTACTAGTAGCACCGATCTTGGCTGGTGGTAGTCCCAGTACTGACCGAAATAGTACTTCAGCCTGTAATAGATGGGATCTATGCTCTCCTGAGTCCCTGATAGGGGAATAGGCAGGTGAGTATCACACTCAGCCTAGAAGAACAGATACAGGAAAATACACTGGATTTGCAAACGACTTTATTATATGTTACAAACGGAGTAAAGCATGCAGGGCGGAGTGCTGTCGCCAACCCTTTTCAATGTATATGTTGATTGTTTGCTTGATCGCTTAAAAAGGTAAAACATAGGCTGTCAGTTAAAGGGTCACTTCTGTGGAGCAGTCAGCTACGCAGACGACTTAACCCAACAAAATATGCTCTGCGGCTTATATAATTATATGCTCAGGGAAATTGAAATCGCTGCCCGCAAGCTCGATATAAAATTTAATGCCTCCAAGAGTCAATTGGTCGCACATGAGCTAGATGCAACCGAATATCAATACAAATTAACCATACCGCTGGACCAAACGCCATCTCCCATGAGTGTACAATACCATCTTCCGCAGATTAGAATGGCTTGCGCCAGAAAATATGGCTTACATTATACAATTAATATATTACATTATTGTGTGAATCTTTTGTCATATAATCAGAATTAGCAGGCCCCCAATGTGTTTTTTTTTTTACTAGGTTTGAAAATGAGGTCGGGGTAATTGATTATTTGTACATGTATTACAAATGTATTATTAGGCCTACTATGTCATACTAGGGTGTATATTTCACGAAATTGATGTTATATTGGCCATTCGGCCTATACACATAGATTAGTCACCAGTGTTGGTCTTGAACCTCTCAACATTTCTCCTCAGGGCATCATTCCATTAAGTTACTGCTTGTCCTTATACTTGTTTCGTTTACTAAAAATAAATTCCTTTTTTTCTACATGCTCGTTCTCATTTTTCTCTTATTTTAATAATACTAGGTATTTCTTTATCGTCAAATGTAATTTATGATATGATCAAGTTAATTTGAGCTACGTACATTAACAAAACAGTCGCTTTATGATTAAATTTATTGCTATTTCAACTCAATGACTAAAATTAAGGGCCAATGGTTGAGAGTCCATAATGATGATGGTCAAACAGTCTCGCACCAAGATCCAAGAAGTCGAAGAAGGCTGAAGAGCCCTCAGGTCAAGTTTTGTCAACGTCTTGGTTATGGAAATTGGAAAACCCCTTATTATGCACAGACATGAAATAATTATAATAATTATGCATACCGCTCAACTGGTTTCCCTCACCATTACTCCCCGTTGTTCCTGATCCCTGATATTCCGGTCATCGATCCGTATTTTGTTGCATTAAAAGAATTCGATGTTCAATTCCGAGTTAGTCACATCACAAGAAACGAAAGTAACCAGTGCGGTATTGGAGTTAGCAAACATACTCTAATGGAGTACGGGTATCTTTTCTTTGGAGTTAGTGTCATTTAATTAGTCTGTGTGATAGATTGAACTCATCAAAGTATGGAATAAGATATTCATGTATACTGGCTGAAGAGCTCATTATTGTTTATTGGTTTTTGTCTTATTATTTCCTATCTCCTACTAAAAAGTCTAATTCGTCGTTTTCTTTCGAATTTCGATCTCCTTTCAATGAACGAAAGGCTTGTTAACCTGACATATCATAATTATAGGAATTAGGAAATTCAGACTCAAACGCTCGGCACACCATTTAACTCGACTATGAACACGTATTATGCCATATCTGCTATTTCTTGTAGATGTCATAGTTTGGCTTGGCGCGAAACTGTCTCAGTTTCATTTGGTATCATAACGCACTGATTTTAGTGATGCTTTCCATTCGCAATAATAGACCGGAAGTATACAAACTGATCACGTGACTTCATATATCGCCATTTTGTTCCGTTGGCAAGCTGTCATTAATTGTCATTTATGGTTTATGAAAATGCCTCGTATTTATAGATCAATTGATCAATCAATTTGGCGTCAATGAAACTATGAAGGAATTGCCTACATTGGTTTAATTTAGCATCATCGTCGCTGTTCGTTTGCGGTTAGTTCAATAATTGTCCATAATCCCAGTTAAACCCACTTACTAACTTACTAATACTACTTAGTCACTTAGTGACTTAGTCAAGTTAGTGACTTACTAGTCACTAACTGACTTATTAGCTGGTTAGTGACTTACTCAGTTTTCACTCCCATCATGATTCATGATCATCATCATTCATTGACCATCATACCAATAGTGCATCTGAGTCCATGATCAATTATTGACTGTCTCAGTGACTGTTTAACAGTGTAACTGTAACAGTGTTTTGTTTTTCAAATTTTTGGATTAACGTTAATTATTCATTATCATTTTAATCATTATGAAATAATTTCCACGATTGAAAAATAAATGAAATACATCATTTAATATGAATTTTATGGATAATCAAATCAGAAAATTTCAATAGGAAATTACAGTTATAATAAATCATAATTTGTTATAACTACTAAAAATCTACACCCAGTCACTGTAGACCTAGCAATTTTCACCAAGTTTTCGTTGAGAGATTCATTTTTGCTGCTTTCGCGGTCACTTTCAACTGTGAATTTTAGAATCAGTGAAAGGAGTGATTTAGTAACTAATTGGATTGCTCTTACACCAAATTGTGACCAATAAATTATAAACATCATGTCAAACATTTTAATATGACAGAATAGAGGGAAGCCATTGCCATCATGATCATCATATTGACATATGTCTTAGCAATAGCAGATCTAAGTAAAAGGTCCCAGTATTGAATGGCAGCACTGATATATATGCACCTAACTCCAACAGCAAAAATTGATTATCAACATCAGCACTCGTCAGTTCATTTCTTCTGGATTATAGTGCCTTTGTTTTTCGGCACTCTCCCGCACTTGACGCTTGAGTTAATTGATATGACCTCATAAAAAGGACAGCAAGCAATAGAAAATGAACCAAACTTATTTGACTACTAGTACAAGTAGAGATGCTCGGAACTCCGAGTCCGATACTCCGATGGGTTTTTCGGAGCTCCGACCTCTGATGTTTCTGTGTCAGAGTTTTGAAGTTGAAAAAGAAAAAGAAAACAGCCCTTAAAACCTCTGAATCTTTGTGAAACAATCAGCTAACGCGCATATTATGTAATGCACGTAATTCTCAAAATTAGCTTTAACCATGTTAACTTTTGTCATAAACTCATTGGACATGCGCTTCACGAATTCTCAATGCAAAATTATTTGCATTTTCTTGTTATGAAATTTCTGTTTCTCTATAATCAATTGCTGCGCCAAATGATTCTGATCGATAAAGAATCCCTCAGTTCATCTCTCGATCTGATCTCTGATTTAAGTATCGACTTCTTATCAGCTTTCAAGATCTCC
>KB294881.1:133349-180751 GCA_000328365.1 Capitella teleta | reverse complement strand
CGTCTGGCCCTCGAGCGGCTAAGTGGCCTGGACTTTGAGGCCGAAAATCTTGGCGAGTCAGGGTCTGGCGTGCTGGGGAAAATGGGGAAAGGGGTGGAGGGGTGAGGCTCTGGAGTGGCTGGGATGTCTGGCCCTGGAGCAGCTGAGCATCACTCTGGAGCGGCTGAGTGGTCTGCACTTGGGGCCGAAAATCCAGAGGGGTCTGGCTCGGGCTTGGCTGAATCGTCAGAGAAGCGGCTGGAGGGATATCTTGTCGCATCATGTCTATAAATTATGCCAAAAGATTATTGTGAAAGTTCACTGTGAATTCTGCATAACTCACGATTGTCATCTTCCTCGGGATATGGGGTCATTGGCAACTGCCCATCAGTGCTTTCATCTGACTCAGATTCTGGGGATGCTTCTTCATCATTTGAATCCTCATCTGGCCCCCTTAAATTTCATGACAGGTTTGTTTACAGAAGCTATTATAAAGACAGCAATGAAGTCACCTCCTCTTATTCCTCGTCCTCTTCCTTTGGCCTCTGCCCAGATCCATTCCATCCTCGCACTGCGAAGAGTACACTAGGCCATCCAGCAGTGTCGGGGCTGTTGCATATTCGTCTGTATGGAAATTAGTTAGCTATGAAAGAGTAACAATCAGCAAATTTCTTACCACTTGCACTCAGCTTATGGCAAGGATGAGTTGACCATGTCTCCTTTGGGGTAACATGACGCTTGACATGAGCAGCCACATTTCCTGGCTGAGGCCACGCGCAGAGCAAGGTGGTGCCTTCCTGTCGTAACCAGGAGGATGACACAATATCCCTGGGCCTTGTCTTTCTCGATGACGCCTCAAATTCCACAATGGCGAATGCCATCACTTGGAAACGTAAGTTAGAGAAGCATATTACTAGTGAATGTGATGGCATTGCCGAGAAGCAGAGAAAAAGCAGAAAATGTACACCGCAAGCTAAGAACGCTGTCAGCATTTATTAGGCATTGACCTAATAAATAAATCTGACATGGTTGAAATGTCACAAGCCTTGTTCATGTTTTAAGGCTTCCTTGTGTTGAGAAGAGGAGGTATATAGGTGGTGAATCTCTCATGTAATTCATTTTTGGTGATGAGAGCCACATTTAAGATCAGATTAATTCCATCAGCTATAGGATGAATTAGGGCAGTTGTGTAGTGAAATGTTTAATCAAGATATTACAAAACGATAAGATAAACCTACCACTCTCTTATCACATGAGCCTCATCATAGGTGATAAGGCAAATGTTGAGTTTTTTCATGCAGTGCTCATACTTCATTCCCAGTTCACCATCGTCCAAAACAAAAACAAAAACCCCAAAAAACAGGGTTGAAAAAAACTGAACAAATAAGTACAGACAGTACCGCTATGTATGTATTAACACTGGTTCAGCGTGTCTAGCATACGATTGATGGACCAAATATTAATCTCATTTAGAAAAAGGAGAGGGAAAAAAATTAAATCGCTATCTATTCATGCATCACTGACTTCGTACCTCCATCAAAAGATAAGCGAAGATGGAGTATATCAGGCTCTTCCCTGCGCCTGTCAGCAGGATTGCGAGGCAATGGGGAACTGAAATATCAACTTGGGTTCAGCCTGTTAACCACCTGGAACACTTAGGCGTGCCTTCGCTGCGACATTCCTCGTCGGACCTAAGTCTTTCCCTCCTGCGGGGAAAAAAGATTGTTACTATTCCCCCAACAGTCGTGTTCTTTGCGCCGTTCCAGGCTATTCCCCCAACGATCGGGTTCCACGTTATGTTTCGCTATTCCCCCGACGATCGTATGGTACGTTATGTTTCACGCGCAAATTAATACTGAACTTCTTGTACAAAACGAATTGTAGATTTTAACAGTAGGTATCAAACCCGAATTCTAATAGTTACTACTTCCTGCAATATTGCTTTCTTGATGTTACGTCACCATATTTCTTTTTTAATTATTTACTAACGTGTCTTCTACATTAAAGTCAAAAGAGCAGCTAAACTCCTATAACTGCCAAGTCCATAATAGTATATTGTCAATGGCACTGTTAGCATCCATCGTGATCATTCATATGCGGTTTTACATCACATTTACGACACATGTACAGTTTTTTAGGTAGGCCAACTGTAAAATAGTTTTGACTGCCCAGAAAAAGGTAAACAAATGGAAAGTGATGAAATGATAACCAAGTGCAAAAATAGTACTGTCAATCAGCTATTTTTATTGAAAGTGTGAGATTAGAAAAATTGCAAAGCAGAAGAAACATTAAATGCTCATTAGAAACACAAAGTAGATAGTCACATTAAAACACACACAATAGGCATGTAATGAATGTACTACATGTGATTCAGAAAATTTGCTAAGTGACATTAAATACTACAAAACAGGCAAATGTAGTCATCACTACCCTTATTACAAACTTTGTGGCACCACCGCCTGCAGTCCTTTGTACATTCCACCCATTGAATAATGGACTGTCCAGGCATAAGGGATTTCTTTGGCTCATCTTTGAAACATATATAACACACTGAATCATCAATACTCTTGATTACAATTCTCCAGCTTTTTTTAACCAAACTTCACATTAAGTGACTTTCCACATCCCCGAGGTCGTCCACGACAACGTCGACCTGAAGGGAGCTTGACATTAAGCAACCGGGCCACATCAACCTCAACAAACACCCTTTTCTTGGGAGGAGCACTTACATCATCAGCATCATCAATCACCCCACTCTCCAAAACAACATCTCCCACCAGCACGCCATCCTGGGAAACCACTTGGCACCTGAGTGCATTACCGGAACTCTCTACGACATCTTCTGACATCACCTCATGTCTGACTTCACTCTCACCAAGTAACATCTGCTCAGGAACAGCTTCGTCATCGGCCTCGCCCAAAGACACTTGATGCCTTTGCTCATTCTCCTCCTCACCTTCAACAAATTTTAAACTGATTACTCGTTCCTTTGTTAAAACCCAATGGCAGTTAGAATGGGATCGGGAAACTGGAAATAAACTCCATGATATAGAACTTGACATTGGTCCATGGCCACCATGTCAGAGAGAAAACAGACGAGAAGAAATCGTGATTGCACGATTAATACCTTTTTAACTCAGTCATCTCTTGAGTGGCAATGATGCCCCCATGTGAGATGGTTGTGATTGCACTTTTACAGTAAAGCATATACTTATCGACTGTGTCGAATTTTTTTTCATAAGAAGAAAATATTATCGTTTTAACTCTCTCAAAGAAATATTTGAAAAAATAAAACCTGCACTCATTTTAGCCTTCCTAAAGGAAATTGGACTTTTTTTATCAAATTTAATTCTAGTCAAAAGTTCATTTCTGCATGCTGTCTAAAAGAGATCAAACTATTTTAACAAACGTCTAGTCATTTCAAGTTTGTGATTATTTCTAGCTTTAAGCCTTGCTTTTAAATGAAATTGTATTACAAGGTATGTTTCTCAAAGTTTAGCTGTTTACAGCATTGATTTATGAGATAATATTATCCTCCTTAAGACTACAATTTTTAGATATTCCTATTTATTGCTGGAAAGCCTTTGTTTTTTTATAATCCAAACATATTTGGCACCGTATAACACACGTTAGTGTTGGTGTGCCGTAAAACATCAATTTCCTTTTCTTTCCGTAGGCCACCCTGATTGAATTTGTCAAATTATATATTGTTCATATATTATAAGTGAATATTTTTCCAAATGTAATATCTATTGCATGGTGACCGAAAGTGCACTATGATGATGAAGCCACTCATTAAATTATCATTTATGGAATTATTTCTTTCTCCCCAGAAAGAGGACATGAGTATAGTGTGTGAGCGTTTTACAACAAGTAAACTGAAAACCTTTGAAGATTTAACGCAAATTGCAACGTACGGCTTCCGTGGAGAAGCCCTGGCGAGCATCAGCCACGTGGCGCACGTCACCATCACCACACGCACCAATGAGTCTAAATGCGCTTACAGGTTAGTGAACCTAGCGATAGCGGCTGCGTGACCTCTTTCTCTTCCTTCAGGGGCGCTTTTTCTGACGGTCAGCTGAAGGCGCCGCTGAAGCCTTGCGCTGGCAATGTTGGCACCCAGATTTTGGTGTGTGCCCTGGATTTCTTTGTGTTGAAGGGATTTTTATGACCTATTTTTCAGGTAGAGGATTTGTTCTATAATGTGGCTACACGAAGGAAAGCATTGCGCAGTCCTGGTGAGGAGCATTCTAAAGTGGTTGATGTTGTCAGCAGGTATGTACCGTGCTTATTATGTCTCCCTGAATTACTGAAAGCAGCCCTTCCTCAATACAGTCCTCCAAACTATTTCCTAGTCATTCTGATTATATTCTTGCTGGGTTGATAACTGTTGATTTTTCTCCATGTTCTTTAGATATGCTGTGCATAACAGCAAAGTTGCTTTCACACTTAAAAAGGTATTGCATTACAATTCAAATTGTTTGTGATTGCAAAACTTTATTATTTCATCTTTCAGCATGGTGAGAGTTTAGCTGAAGTCAGAACGCCTGCTAACTCGACTCATGTTGACAACATCCGAAGCATCTATGGCCCTGCTGTTGCCAAGTAAGTGAGTACTCAGCTGTGCTGTGTCAGTACTAAGTGTGCTTCACATCCAGGGAGCTTTTGGAAGTTACTCATGAGGACAGCCAACTTGGATTTACTATGAATGGCTGGGTCTCCAACGCCAATTACTCAATTAAAAAGTGCACCATGCTCTTGTTCATCAACCGTGAGAGCAAGGGCACATTTCGAATTCCTCATTTGCTCTGTTATCTTCAGATCGCCTTGTGGATTCAACTGCTTTACGCAAAGCAATTGAAGCCGTCTACGCTGTGTACTTGCCAAAAAATATGCATCCCTTTTTGTACATTAGGTAAGGACACTTGAGCTCTGCTCCCAACCGATCTGTTTTATTTTGTGTTTGTGTTTCAGTTTGGAAATTGCCCCTCAGAATATTGATGTTAATGTTCATCCAACCAAACATGAGGTTCACTTCTTGCACGAGGATTCTGTTATTGAGAGCGTGCAGAAATGTATTGACGCACGACTACTGGGCTCCAACGCTTCACGCACCTACTTCACGCAGGTCAGCTCTCAAGTGGTGATCATGTGACTAAAAGGTATCAGAAAAAGATTGATAAAAGCTCATTCTAGTCTTGATCTGGTGATATGACTGATCAGGCAGGCACCCATCATGTCATTCCTTATTCAGGTTTAAAAATTGATATTTCCGAGATCTTACACTAAAGTTGCGAATGTTCTATTGCACTGCTCCTATGTGACATGTATTGTGAAGTTAGTGGGAACTTTTACTTCCAAGCTGGATTCTTGGGAATATTCATGAATATTCATGAGGAACTTGTTTTCAGGCTCTTCTGCCTGGAGTGCAAGTCGTGGCTGAAGAGAGCACCACTAAGAAGACGACTGAAGGTGCTGCTCAGATAGAATTACCGTATTGTCTTGGTTATTAGCTCCCTCCTAATTAAATGCACATCCGACCTTCTTTAAACCAGAAATTGATTAATTTATGTACACGCCCACCTCCACCAAGTTATTTAATACTATTTATAGCAGCAAACTTGGTGCTGATAGCCTGATATCTCACTTTAATCCTTACAGGCAGTGTCAGCAATCTCAGTGAAGATTATAAGCCCATAAGACGCAATGCACTACATATTGTATACTATCAGCAATCATGCTTTGGAAATGTACAAAGTAAAACTTCAAATTTATGAGGCTGCTTCGAACAATCACTATAGATGAACTTTAATTCATTAAGCAGCTGTGTAAGAGAACGGGATCCAATGCGCAGTCTTAACTCAGGCCATGCCCAGCCATGCAAACCATATTATGTAGGTCGCTTCTTATGAGCTCTGGTATAAATGGCTTATGTCACTCATCTCTGATGCTGTGAACAGAATAAATGTACCAAGCATAGAGTAGGCCTATCTTTAATTGAATGCAGGTTCTTCTGGCTATGCAGGCTGTTGTTTTAAGCATAACTTGAATATGGGCCACACACTGACTTCCGCAGGTTTACAAGGGGTTTTTGTGGAATGCGTGTCTAGTACATACAGTGAAACTGACATGCTCTCAGCCTCTGCCTTAGCGCACTACGCATATAGCCAAGACAATACGGTATCACGTTCAACTGCCACCGAATTGTATGCTACAGCAAGTCTTGAGTACATGAATTGTTGTCCTCTTTGAAAGGCTTGTGTAAAATTGTAGATTTGTTTAATTTTTTACAGAAGTAGTAAGAACTGAGTGATCAGTTGTGAAGCGTTTCTTGAATTACCCAAATACTCAAAAGAAGTCTCATTTTCTACATTTTGAATTCTTTGTTGTCTATACCGTTTGTTGCCTTTCAGGTCAACAAAAAACTTATGACCATCAATTGGTCAGAACAGACAGCCGAGATCAGAAACTGGATGCCTTCTTCGCGAAGAAGACCAGCGAAGTTAGCGCAGTCCCTGACCGGGTTATTGACTCCACGGAGTCTGCACTTGAACCATCAAAGTATGGCCACAAATTCTCTGCATCATAATTTTTTATTTTTTATTTTTCTCACCAGGGAAGTTGAGAAACTTGAGGGCAAGCAGCCTGAGGCCGCAGCACAGTCCAATCCAGCCACTCCATCTATGCAGGAGACAGAATCAAACAGGAGACCAGTGAAGCTGTCCAGTGTTCTGAAATTGCAGGAGGATATCAGATCCAATTGCCACGAAGGTGTCAATTGCCTGAAGAAGTTTTCTGGAGTTTATTTTATATTTTTTATTAAAAGGGTTGAGAGATATGCTGACCAATCACACGTTTGTGGGATGCGTGGACCCTGATTTATCTCTCATGCAGCATCAGACGAAGCTCTATCTGACTAACACAGCACGGCTCAGGTGAGGTTTATGGCCTCTTTTTATTATGTGTTCACACGTTTACTTTTCACAGCAAAGAACTCTTCTACCAGCTTCTTCTCTTTGATTTTGGAAATTTTGGTGTTCTTAGGCTGTCGGTGAGTAATTTAGAACTGTTCAATAAATGATGATATATTAAATTCCTTTGTTATTACCAGTAAGCACATTTCTTAACTTACTTAATGCGCTGACCATGATAGACGACATCAGGCTGGAAGAATGAGAGGCATGTGGTTTCATTATTCTCTGTTCTTGCATATGGTCAGCCTCTTGCTCTGGCCCTAACATCTGCCTGATGAAATCCTGAACGATGGGATTGACATGCTTACGGTTAATAATTAATTAATACATTAACCGCTAGGGTTCTCATTTTCCATAGCGCCAAGGTGAGAATTCTCATCTTTGGAGGTGAAGATGAAATTAAGAATAAGGATACAATAAGACTACTGGTTTTTTTTTGGTTTTTGGGGTTTTTTTTGCAACAAATCAAAAGATATAATATGCAAATACTAATAAAGAGAAATATATACAGTGTTACAAATAGTGAGGAGGCCCCAAAAGCTTATGTGCTCTGAATTTATCTTTTATTATGCAATTTGTGAGCGTGTGAACTGGAGAGAATGGAGACAAGAAAACAACATTGAAAACATTTGAAGGAGAAAAGAAAAAAATATATATATATATAAATTATGAATATGTGAATAATATACAAAGACAAATACAAATAAAAGAATACTATTAAACATGTACAATAATGAGGTAGACAAAACAGAAATACAAAAGACAATATTATCATACATATGATTTAATACAGAGGTATTTTAGTTTTCTTTTTACAGAATTCTTTTTATTTATCCATTAGATTATGAGGCATCAATAAGGGATTTGTTTAGTTTTGGGCTCTGGTAGAGTGTGGTTTTGGATAAATCCCAATAAAAATGCGATTACCAGATATATTTTGAGAATCATAGATTGGGAGGTATTAATTTCAGATGTCATGATAAATAATGTATCATAATGTACAAGTCAGTGTATTGTCAACTCTATTTGAATATATAAGATGGTTATATATAACTTACATGTAAATATAGCTACAGAGCAAATATATTTATAATTTTTTTTTTGTCTCCCCAGGAACCTGCTCCACTGAATGAGCTTGCCATGATGGCTCTGGAGAGCTCAGCCAGTGGTTGGACAGAGGCTGATGGACCAAAAGAAGACCTTGCCTCATATATAGTGCAATTCCTCACCTCAAAGGCCGAAATGCTGGACGACTATTTCTCCATTGAAATAAAGGTTCAATTACTTGACTGAAATCCGTGATGAAATTTGAACGTGTATCCTGCTTTTAAGGACAATGCCCTGTGTACTCTGCCAATGCTGTTGGACAATTACGTGCCGGCCCTGGAAGGTCTTCCCATGTACGTCCTGCGCCTGTCCACTGAAGTGAACTGGGATTCTGAAAGGGAATGTTTTGATACATTCGCCAGAGAGACAAGCGAATTCTATTCTATGAAATCTAAATGGATCTCCCCAGCACAAGATTCAGGCTCTGCTGTGAGTGATATTCTTTTGTAATATAATAATATTTAACATTATACCTATTACTAAGTTAGTGGGATCTCAGCATAGGTTAGAATATTATGTTCAGCATGTTTAATAATATACTGCAGGTATTACATCTCAGCTGATCAATGCTCTAATTCAAATGTAGTATAATCGGGGAAATTGTTGAAATTGGCGTTACCTTGCCATTACAAATACTGTAGAACAGGAAATTACCGCTGACTGCAATTTTCACGGTTTTAGGGATCAGGGGCGCATTTTACTAACAGATCTTACACTTACCTTACATCCAGAAAATGATGGTTTTGCTTGGAAAATGAGCTTAAGCATTAATGATGCAATAATATCCTTATTAAATTAATTTTTCTTCAATATCAGAGCAAAACCAATAGCACCCAACATTTAATGTAATAAAAATACAAAGCAGTCTCAAAACTGTGGTATTCATCTTGCATCTCAGATGAGGTGTAAGTGCCCTAGGCTTGCTTAATCTTCAATCTTGAATGAGTCACAAGCACAAATAAAATTAATCTTATTAATTAATTGTTTCGAAGGGCACTGGAATATCCCTCAACTAATTATAAATTGCTTTCGATGTTTTTTCACGAAAAATAGAAGTAAAATCGATGTTGTTTATGTAACTTTTAGATCACGATCATATCAGTGGATTTAAAACGATATTTATCAATGTCTTAGCTCTGTATGAGTTGACATATGGATTGGAAATGGTAGTATTTATCACAATAAAGACAATCTTATAAGATTAATAATTTATTTTTAAGGATTAATTATTGCATGCAAGTGTGTCGAAAATTTGAAGTGAGGAATGCAAGATAAGATAAGATCACTTAGTAAACGCGCCCCAGGCCTTTATTTGCAGCTCCAATTGTTCTCGGTCAATCGTTGGGGCATATACTCTATAGCATAAGATCACCTAGATATATTTCGCGGGCATCTAATATTTGCTGTTAATAATGACTGAATAGCGAAAATACCCTGTTCCACAGAAGTCATTGATGAATTCCCAAAGTGGCTCGTGATTTTAAAAATCTGCAAAATTCTGACACTTGGAGGCTTCTACATTTTCTGACTCTCCATATTTACCCACAAACTATTCCACTATATGATCCCCGCTCTGTTTCTCAATCCTTTATTCTAATTTAGTAGCCGTAGCCATAATACCCGATGCCATTCAAATATCATCCAACCCCTCTATCGAACAACCACCCTCAGGCAAAGATGCCTTTTTTATTAATTAAATACCACTTAACAATTTTAAATTAATAATCTCCTCCCTCCTCTCTGGAATAACTCTTCAATAGTCTCTTTCCATGCAAAGAAAAACCATCAAAGCCTAACGGATCTCCAATCATTATGCTTGGAACCTGCTGATATTACTAGTATAACCATTATTATTGTATTACTGTGTTACTCTAGATTTTTTTTTTTTTTTTTTTTTTCTTCACATTATAATGATGTAATTGTGACTGAATTTAACTTTTTCTGTTTTCTTTTTCTTTCATGCTTATCGTAGGTGACACACAAACTTTCTGTTTCATTCGTCACCAACTGTCATTGATTGTTGATGGGCACGTGATCTGAATAAACATACCGCTATTATTATTACTGAACGCTTTCTTCGTTTCAGGAGGATGGTGCCAATTCATGGCGATGGAGTGTGGAGCACACCCTGTTCCCTGCCTTCCGTTCCCTCTTACTTCCCCCATCGGAAATGGCAGCTGATGGCAGCATCTTGCAGCTGGCTAATCTCCCAGATTTGTACAAAGTATTTGAACGATGCTGAGGCTGTGAAGCATGCTTATTTGTTGGCATACGTCTTGTCTTTTTACAGTTGTTTATTTTATATCCATCTCATTGTTGCCTTTGTTCAATGTGTGTTTTCAATAAAATAGAATTTTGTTGTTATTTGCTATTGTATCAATTTATTATTCATTATAAATGCTATATTATCCCAAGGGATGGATTATCGCTGGATATCCGTGTTTTCGTGAAATCTTGAATTATGCCTTCACTTGCAAGCCTGTGTTGCCGTAGTACTTAACCGCGGAAATAAATCTGCTGTGGATTATCCCTCGTTGCTTTAACTCCGACAGAAATTAACATCTACAGTTAGCACCAATGAGATGTGCAGTATGGTACTAATTCTACAACCAAAATTTCTTCATCAAGCAAGGAATTTATTTGCATTCGTAGTTCAACGTGTACTTATTAATATCAACAATATAATTATGTACAGTAATCAAAATAACAGAAATAATACTGTTCATAGATTGGAAAAGCAAAAGCATGAAGCATTATAATTCTGAGCAGACATTCAGCCCTGTTACCCTTTCACTGATGTGATCATGCTTCTGCAGACAGCGATGCTCTTTGTGCAAAACACTCTGCAATGTTCAGGAGCACATGTTGAAGTCTGAAGGTAACCCGTCGTCGGCCACCTGCCACTGCGTTCCTGGAGCACACGCCTTGCTGTACGCTCGTCCGTTATTGTCGCATTGGACGAAACATGACCCGGAACCCGGGTGGCTGAAATGACCGGCATCCCTTCCGTAGCAGAACTCATCTGCAAAGACATCCGCTTGTAATAACGCTATAGCTCCCTATTGTTGGGACAATTCGATTATTCTTCGTAATTACCCTGTATCAAAGACCAAGGCTAACCCAAAAACCCTCGCTCGTCGCCAGTGCATCACATTATTGGCTGTAGCACATAATATAATTATTATATTACTTGCACGCCTGGATCAACTTCTGTTGGATTATACATCAAGGTCCTTAATAGAGAAAGAAGTATGCATTGTTAATATTTGCAATGTTTCAGCTTGTGCATGGCAGTTACCCAGAAGGAACTGTTGCGTTTTACCGAATTGATTGGCCTCAGTAAAACGACATTGTCTTCACTATGGACATATTGACTGTTTTAATATGGGCAATCTGGCTTAATTGCAATAACTTCTTTTCAAAATCGATGACTGAATCACGTTAAATTTAATTTAAAATGTGTTATCACATGTTATCTGTGAAGTTTCAAATACAAAGGTTATTGAGGTTGGACCTCTTACTCACCAGGCATTTGTGTGCACATCATGAGGTCATAGCTAGGTTCTTCCGCTTCCTGTGCCATCATATTACTGTACAGATTCGACATGGATCCGTAAGATGACGAGGGTGGCATCGAATATCCCATCAACTGCATGTATGTCAAAGGCTGAGAAGCTGGTTTAGGCATGTAGGTTGGGGCTTGAGCGGGTTTGGCTGGAGCCGAGTAGCTGGGCATATATGCTGGTTTTGGCACATAAACAGGCATTGGTGATGGCTTAGGCATGTAACTCATAACAGGCATGTAGCTAGGAGCTGGCTTTGGCTTGTATATTGTTGGCATTTGGGCAGGCTTTGGCTGGTACTGCATGTAGCTAGTCATCTGTGGTTTTGGAGCTGGCATGTATACTGGCATTGGAGCTGGCTTCGGCATGTAACTCATCACTTGGGCAGGTTTATGCATGTAACTAGGCATTGGAGCTAGGCGCGTAGCTTATGCTGGCGCGGTAGCTCATCACTTGTGCAGGCTTAGGCATATAACTAGGCATTGGAGCTGGCTTTGGCATGTACCTTGGCATCGAAGCCGGCTTTCTCATGTAGCTTGGCATCGGAGCAGGCATATGCTTGTTGCTAGGCTGTGTAGCTGGCTGGTGCATGTAGCTTGGCATTTGAACTGGTTTCCGCATGTAGCTAGGCATCTGAGCTGGCTGGCGCATGTACATTTGCACTGGCTTTTGCTGGGGTTTCTTCATCATCTGCATGTACTGCATCATCTGCATGTAAGTTGGCATTTTCACTGGCTGTTGCATGTATCCATTTGGCGTCATTCGGGCGTATGAACTCATCGAGGAATATCCTCCTGCCGATTTGGCCGCACCACCATTTGACTCACCGCTGGCAGCTTGTAGGACGTCTTGGTCATAAATGCTTTTCACGTTATCAGTCTCGTGGCTGTATGCAGTCTTATCAACACCATGCGCGAAGGTATATTTTCCTGCTTGGATCCCTGATTGTTGAAGATGAGTGGCTCCGTACACTGGGTTGCTCAGTGATCTCTGGAGGCTACTCGTCCTGTCTCCCGCCGCCGCATTGTTCCGATACGGGAACTGATAGGGCTTGATCCCCTGCGCTGAATCCTGCAGTGTCCCTTGGAATAATGCACTCAGCGTTAATGCTATCCACACTTCCATGTTAGTATCCGTCTATTGTCCGGCGTGGCTATTTATATTGGATGGACGAATCAGAGCACAATTCTAACAGGGATGGGCTCGTGAAATCGGATGTGTTGGAATTTTCTGTAAAATCGCTTGTAAAGAAATTCGCCAGTATTGTTTTACAAAATTATGAACATCAACTTTGGCTATTTAACCAAACGATTGCTGGTTTCCGTTTCGAATCACGCACATCTCTGGTAATTGGCTAAAACACTTCGTTTGACATCGGTTTTTGTAGTGGAAACACTAATTTACTGGCTCGTTTCTCTTCAGCCTGGGGTGCTTTGTTTATGGAGGTGTGGTCTTTTGTTCATTCGTATAATTAACTTTTTATTTTTAATTGACTGGCCGTACGTCAGATTCAAAACGTGCGACTGCTGTGGGGAAAAGTTTTACAATCAGTCTCTGTTGGGAAAGTTAAACTGAATTTTAAAAGGATGTGGAAGTAATTTTTTGGTCGTGATTGTGACATAATTGAATCTATGACCTATCAGAAGGTCGTTGTTTTAATTTTTATATTCGACAAAATAATGAGAGATGGTGTGAGAAAATAGTTGCTTTCTGTCGAGACTTTTGTATTTGGTATTTAAATTTCTTCTCCTATCAGACGGATGATTTATTTTATTTATTATTTTATTTTCTCTTTCTTAGCTGACGGTTAGGAGTACCAGTAACTCAGTGGTTTAACCGTCTGACTGCAATCCTATGTCACTTGGGAAGGTTGAACTCCCGAGCACTTTTGAATCGGACGAACTTCATTCGATGATGGAAAGGTAGGAGAGTCGCACTGAATATTACACAAATCGATCCTAAAGTTCTGCATGACAGAGAGATGCATAACCAGCCCCTCACTTTATTGTTCGTGCATTTTTTTACCATTCCGTCCGATTCGATGACGTCTGGGACTTTAGGGCGAGGGTTGAAAACGCGAAACGGATGCCAAGTGGGACATCTGAAATTCATGGAAATGAAAGGAATGTACGGGGACCATCTTCATCGCAAAAGAATCGTGTGTTACAAAAGACGATGACGCAATGTGTATGCATAGCAAATAGAAATCGAGTTTATTCAGAGAGACCAGCTCAAGTCAAGACTAGAAAAAAAACACAGCTCGTCAAATGGATAATTATTGTATTGGATTTGATACAAAAGAAATACGTGCTTAAATGACCGGAACAAAAAGTCTGCCTGCTGCCTTGGTTATGAAATGAATACAAGAAAAAAGTTCTCCTGATTTTAAGCGATAACCATTAATTAAATTAATTAATCCTTCTTAG
The DNA here is from genome assembly GCA_000328365.1 of Capitella teleta. Taxonomy (NCBI): domain Eukaryota; kingdom Metazoa; phylum Annelida; class Polychaeta; family Capitellidae; genus Capitella; species Capitella teleta. The sequence goes on along the minus strand of KB294881.1, from coordinate 166,702 downwards.
ATGTTCAGATCAATGTATATTTGCTTTAGATATAGACCCACGTAATAGCGCGTTTCTTGGATGGAAGATAGTTTGTGGCTATGAATATTGAAGATAATAGGGGAGAAGGGGAGGTTTGGATAGAGTTATGAAGCACATCAATAAAATAAACCATTTAAATTAATACTGAACATTGCACACAAAACATAATAAATGCTTGGTTATGTATAAGCACATTACGGGTGCATAAATTATTTGACAAGCGCAATTAAAACTCATTCTTTTCTCCTATCCGTATACAAAAACAAAGAAAAACCCTATTTCAAAAACAAAAACTTGTTTGTTATCAAAATACAATTATTTTATCAAGTCTCGTCTCGGAATTCTCTTGTTCCCCCCTTTTTTTTTTTTTTTTTTTTTTTTTTATCTTTTCAATATTCATAAATTGTGTGAGCGAATAATGCCCATGTATGTGATAATATAAATATGGAACATAATTAGAGTGATATTTCGTCACTTACAACACTGTCACAAGATAGATGGCCATTTCACCTCACAGAAAATAAAGGCATCATCATAATAACAAACAACATTCCCGCTTGAAGCTATCAGAATACACACGCGCGCACACAGCCAAGAGTTCAATAGGTCAATTGTGAACCAACGTCACAAAAACACCCCATAAACCGGTGACGTCACAAAGGGAGAGCACAAAACACAGGGTTTGGAAGAGCAAAGAAGGAGTTGTGTCAATTTCATGATTGGTTGTTCTGCTGCGTTGAAGGATTAATTTAAAAAAAAAAAAATATTAAAAAAAAAAATGATTTGCGTCAGAAGTGAGGATATGCTGCCAACATGATGATTGATTGCATTTGCCTTTAATTTTATAATTCTGCCTTTAATCAACACAGCAGGCATATAGCTAAGGCCTTATGCCGAGAGACCGGTGAAGGGAGATGTTAGATAACCACTCCGCGGACAGTCAAGATTCGCCCGGGATCGGAAGAGGCCGTTCCCATATGTGCTTGTACTCGTGTCTACTCGGCACGCTCTTCCCTCGGTTCGCTTTATTTGGAGCTTCCGGTTGATAAGTGTTGAATCTCGGATCTTTAACGACGACTTCGGCTATCAGAGGTTGTGCTTTGACGGCAGGAGGTGGCTGGTCAATGTGGCGTGGGTGAGGCGCCGGTTTGAGGTACACCTCCTCCGAGTCCTCCACCACCTCCTTGGGTCCTCCTAGCCGCACAATTCCTCCTCCTCCAACCACGCAGCTGTGAGATCTGAACTGGTCCTCGTGGTGCATGAAGCAGTGTTCCTCCGGACGTTCGACTGGCAGGGCTTCGTGGGCGGACATAGGCTCAGCAGGAAGGGCTCGTGGCCGTCGCTGTTTGCGCCTTCAACAGACGAAAAGGGCAATGAAATATACACTACCTCATGCATGTAATTCTGATCTCAACTTAGCATTATCTTTATACAGCTATGCTTAGTACATGTGCACTCAATGATTACTCACCCATGCCGTCGATATAAATAGACCATCATGGGAAGAAGGAGTAGAAGGAGAATGACAGTCAGCATCACACCGGCTACTATGGCAACCAGACCATCTGTTAAACATGGAGAAATGAGAAGCACCGTTCTGATTTGGGAATATCCACTCACGTTTTGACATCCCTGATCTCCTCTGAAATTGGCTATCATGGATGGAATCATCTGGAGAGGAAATTGAGTTTAACATTGGTGGGTGAACGTGCGGTGGTTTGGACTTACGACCAGTGCAGTTGCCATACTGTCCCTGCCACTTGTATCCGTCGCATTTCAGATGCCATCGATGAGGAGAATCTTCACAGCCGATGACGATCTCATCATCTTTGCGCTGGAACCACATCGAAGGTTGCACAATCGGATCTGGGCAGCCAACGACTAAACAATAACAGAACGTAAATCTAAAGCTTCATTTACCATTGGTTTTTACCTTGATAGTGGATAAGGAAGTAATTCGTGTGGTGTCTTGACCTCGGAATGAGTTCGATTTCGACTCTGTTTCTGAATGAAACGTAGATGAGCGAGCGTCGCTGCTTGCCTCCGCACACTGTGATCACGCGGTGAGGGTCTTGCTCCGTGATCACGGCGTATTTCACGTCACAGTCTTCTTCGCCAAAAATCTCTTCGTCATCGTATTTTTTGGCGACACCAAAATCGAAAAGCGTGAGGTTGATGCGCTGGCCAGGCTGCGCTTCTATCAACCACGGGTTTGTGCTGGTGCCGCACCATGTCTCCAGGGCGGAAACACTGGCGATCAATCCCGACGGCTCCTCGGCCGGGATGTTCAACCAGCGCTGGCATTCACCACTCTGCACCGGCAACACTGCAGACGAAATCATAACGTTTAACAACTTAGAAATCATAACGCATTTTTAGTGAGTTCAACTGTTCAAAGACGCGGTTTATATTAAAGTAAATACGTGTCATTTGCTCTACCTGTTAGGCAAGAATAAGATGCTTCCAAGTAGGTTTTGACTTCGAAACAAGGCGCTGTTTCTTCGAAACTCATCTCAGGAATAGCTATGTCGCAACTTCTTCGCCCTGAGCACTTGCTATCCGCCAAAGAGAGGACATCAGCCGAGCAGCCGATGTAGCCAAGGTTCATCTGGAATCATAACGCACTATTACTTCCATGCGAGAACAATTGAACAATGGCCAATTTGAAATTCATTAATTCACACAGCCATCAACATAAATTCTATCTGGAGGAAAAAAAAAAAGGAGATTTCAAGATAACAGCGGAAACTCCATTTTGAAGACAATCTGAGCGTAAAGAAGCGGAATCACGTCCATTGAGTTAATCATCCAGACGAATCCTCCAAGAAACGTGAGAAATCAGTCCGATCGAACACGATCGACGCGCGAGCAAAGATTCTTCTCATTCTGATGTTAATGACTCGCGTGCGCTGTGTTTCGCGTCGCAAGCGCATCGTGTCGAAGGTCGTCGCGTGGCGAGCGTTTCAGTGTATCAGGTGCATTATTGCAATTGTGACCTGTTTCTGTGTCATCGTGATCATCACAGGCTTATCATGTTTTCAGAAGCGTGTGACGTTTATATTGTGGTTATATTATAACATGATTGTGTAGTAAACGCCCACATTACATGTAGATCGAGCCGTCGACATATTTACTACGCGAGATCCGTGACCTAATAACCTGCGTCTTTGTTTGGATGACATAATAAGTTAATTACATAGTCTACAAAGGCGTGCATCGTTTTGAGGTGCTTATTTGGATTTAGATACACTGCTATTCACTGCTGCTGCAACAGTGAATGTTACATAGGTAAACCAAGAGTGCTAATTGATAATTAATGTAAATGTTTCTCAAATAGCCTCTGATTGTATTAAACACAGCTGCATTATAATCACAATTCAGATAATGGTATATATAATTATACAATAATGTGTATTAGCACGTATAGTCTCAAAGGAAGGAGACAGTTGCTTTTCAGAATTGGTTGTGAAACGTGTCTTGGAAATTCTTATACAATATGGTCTCCTTCGTTGGCACCTTGAATCAGTGATCGAGAATCGCACGCCACACGCAGAGGTCACCAAAGGCGTAAAACAGGACAGTTTTAAGTCATCTCAAAGTGCAAACACCATAAAAGAGGACTGTCCATTGGTATCTCGGGAGGAATAAACGCATTCGTGTTAATTAACACTGAGATACGTCCAGGCACCCGCAGGATGCTCAAGTGCGTTTCCATACATCTCAATTATACGCGCGCGCGGGAAAAGCAGACGTTAACGCGCATGCTCAAGGTCTCGTCCTCTGATTGGCCGATGCGGGGGTCCGTCGGGAGTTTCGCCGTTGTCCTGTCGGGAGTTTTCTTCCCTTCTCCCGTTTCACCGTGAGATGCTTAGCCGCCCTTCAGGGGTTAATAATTGAATAACGCGGGGTTTGCATGCGTGTTTTGGCATAACTTATAGGGTGCTGACGGACTGGAGCAATTCTTCAGAGGCCGTCGCTTTCTCTTTAAGACAGACAGAGCTACAGCTAATTTCTGATCCTCGTTCTTACACAGAGTTTTGCAAAGAGCGCACATGCACCACCGGAAGCAGCCCTCAAACAAAATGGTGCCCATTTGTCAGTCGATTGTCAACGCTTGATGCATGGAAGGTCGAGGGTCACGCCATTTCATTCCACCGGGGACCTCGGCAGCAAATTAAAGCAAGTGTTTAATCAAATTCCCAATGATGCCGGCGACCATTCGTTTGCATAATTCAAGACTGGCTGCAATTCATCCTGTTGATTGCATAAGTTATATGAATGCAGCATGTGTACAACGTTCGAGGGCTTATGGCCCGCATATCCAGGCATGCGGGCACTAAACGCAAGACAGTATTACGCACACCGTCGCATTCAACCTCAGTGCTTATTTGTCACGCGATTAAGGAATCGCAGAATCGTCAAAGCAGCAATCGCAGAGAAAGTGATCTGCTGGTTGCATGCATACCATCGCAGATGTACACGTGAATGGCATGACTTCCTAGTGTTTTATTATACGCTCAGTTCCAACCCTTGTATATATATATATATGTACATGCACACTTGAATCGCCATAGTGATAAACACTGTAGGAAGCTTACCGTAGCACACCTTCCCAGTTTCATCCGACCATATAACGCCGTCTCCATGACAACGACCTGGTTCGGCTCTGGGCATCTTGCTTTAAAGCTTTCTCCAAGACATGTTTCGCCTGTTCCTGTCAAAGAAATATAAATTAGAGTGAATTTAACGCAATAATAACAGTCTGAGATGAGATCTTAATAGACGCGCATTCAATTATTTGCGTGTAGTTTTTCCCGGCACGCCTGTTGCCATGTCTACCATACGGTTCGGTAATCACGACTAAATTTATGACCGTCTACAATCTTATCAAATCGTCTGGCAGATACACCGCCCACATCAGAACCAATTCCGCCTCCCGGGACCTTCCAGGATCAATCTAGACGGACGTTTTTTCTCGCAAAATTGCCACGAAATGTACGCGTTGGCAGCTTTACAGCGGGCCAAGTGACCATTTTCGTAAGATGCTCGTAAATCCGAGGCAACCACATTGCCCATAAATTTGCGATAAATTTCTTCAATTTCGTGCGCCAAAAGCGACGTATTTATCGCCGTTCTGACCGCATATTCATCAGCTATAACACGTGTACCATCTGCGTTTAATCGTAGCTACCTCTCTCGTTATTACCGACGATTTTCTGGTTGGAATTCGCGGAAGAGGCAAACCACAGGTTGCGATGTGATTTCTGGGCATCCCCCATAGACAATTACGTGAATGGGTGACTGGAGGCACGCGCTGTCTTCTCGGGGCATCATTGAAGGGGACGCGCCTATAAATCGCAGCGTCAATTATCTCCGCTGTGCCACCCATCTCTTCGAAGCCATTCTGGAGGCAGAATGGGGCAAGTGGAGAGGTTTGAGGAAGAGATAGAACTCCTGGCGGGGATTCCCCTAAGCTGGGGTGCAGGGCTATAACTATACATCACGGATGCTTAGGACAAGGGCCATATGGGACCCTGGGCGGAATCCAGGTCAACATAGGGCGGGCGGTAATAGGGTGGGTTTCCGGAGATGGCAGAAGCAATGCACTTGTCTGTTGATTCTGCGCGGGGGCATCTGGTCACGAGAACTCACTTGGGTGCATTGCGCAGGCTCTTTGTCTTGGAGGGGATGCCATGATATTATATGGCGTATAGCTCGTGTACTATTTTTTTTTCCCCAATTTACTTTACAGAAAGATAATTATTATAGAATTATAATTATTTTTAATATACTTAGTCATGTTCATTTATATTTCCTCGTGACGCGCGCACTAATATACAGAGTAATGCACACCATAAATGGTCTAATTAGTTGAATCCGCACACGGAAGGCCTACAGCTCCTTGTGATCAATTAATCAACCACGCATGCGCCAGCAACTTTTGAAATCCCCCGGGGAAGAAAAGGAAACACACTTAATTTTTGTTCGTCTAATTCTCGCGAAATCACACGATGATCTCAGCGTCACGTGCGCGCGCATCGTAATGGCGTCATTTCCGAAATTAGTTGATATCTGTTTCTATGGTGATTCGGTGAATAATCGGGTCATCTGTATGCAACAATCGACTGTCAGCGCCTACGTAAGAGCATGGTGGGCAATGAACACGTCTGCGCGATGCTAGAATGTCCGATCTGTGCTTATTTATCGGCGATAGTGGCTGTTAACAGCCCGTGTGATGATGGCAATGGCTTGGAATGAGGTCACACAATGACCCCTGGACTTGCAACAAAGGAAATGTCACCATGTTGGCAGCGAATCACAATTAATTTAGAGAAAGAATTCGCACTGGGAAGCACCAAGCTGCTTCTTAATTAAATTTTGCCGAGTTTTCGATATTCAAGATTTTTTTTTTTTTTTTTTTTTTTTTTTTCAAATTCTGCTTGTCAAAACAACGTGTGCATTGATGTCAAGCATGAAGTATACTACAGTACAAAACCAGAGTGAAAATTTGCAGTTGAACACAATCGTTGCAGATGTCCTGGTTCTTCATGTCGGAGGTCATGACTATCGCACAATGGTTAATCTTAATTATTATGATTAATTTTCAGGTGTCTACGCCTCTTTCAAATGGCACCAAGGGGCAGTCAGTGCCAAAAGGGAGACAATCTCTGTGTCCTCACCCAGACTTGTTTTATTGCTGCGATCGATCGATGAGACTCCGATGCGCCTTTCGTCCGTGTCGCCAGAAGCAACCACACGGAACACGATATGCCATTTGCCACAATAACATTGTGAATATTCATAAAATTATGAATATTCATAACATTATGAATATTCCATAACATTATGAATATTCATAACATTATGAATATTCAATGAGCGGCTGCAGCAGCGGCCCTGTAGCACTCGATGAATGGGAGGTGGCGATAGTTGAGACCCTGGATGCATGGGTACAGCACATCCAGGGCCTTTATTGACATTCTGCGATAATAACCGTATGATAAATCCGAAAATAATAATGGAACACGTGTAGATTGTAACTGGTAGAAATGATGATGGAGTGGTCGGAGGCTTAATCCTATAGCAGCATTGTTCCTTGATAACTTATTACAAGGACATGGGTGTTCGTTAAGTTGCATGGTAGCATCTGCTGAATGCGTGGTAATCTAATTGATGTACGTGTAATTATCAACTGGTATGACCTTCAATAAGTAGGGCATAAAATTTTAGATTTATATCCTACAGAATAAATCAAGTTCGGTTATTTTTCCCCGTTTGTTTTCGCGCCGTGGGTAAAACTCACATGCGGGTACGGGTGGCTCGAGGAAAGCCAGTTGCATGAGAAGACATTGTAAATTACAGCAGAGCCACACTGAAACGGTAACAGATGGCGAAATGGAGTCTTCGATGGCCCTTCATGCCAATAACCCTACACAAGAGGCTTTGTTGCTGTGAAAAACCACTTTGCACGAAATACACAAGTGCCAAAGCTTGTATGATTAACTGCACAGGTATAACGAATGGTATGCTCAGCACCACACAACAAACAGCTATAGGAACTATGCATTATTTGTGGAGACTGCGACTATGATATTGTTTAACTCTGTGTGTTGCAATTAGATCAGTCAAGGTGTACTCCATAATGTGAGATGTGAGGTTTATTCATATTGATCAAAGTTTAAGCAGGTGCATTAGCGTCACACTATTGGAAACAAAATAAATATTAAAGAAACTGCACACACAAAGCAGTAATAATAACAACCAGAATGACTGATCTGTATTATTTGAATAATTTACCAGGTGGGAAAAAATCGAATGTAAACAAAAGAATGCCGTAAGAGAACAATGACGTCATCCTCCACGACACAGGAAAGGGGATCAATGGAAGCAGGGAGGCGAGTTAACTAATCACTCTCACGTAGAAGGTCGCAGACACCTGCGCTCCGTACCATCGACACGCAATATTACAGACTCAATATTCCTAGAAAGCGTTGAATCATATCTCTGTGTGTGTTTCTGCTGCTGCCGCTCGGAATGAGCCGCATCAAAGGTCCACCTGGCCGTCAGCAGATAAAGGCTTATTGATCTGTGCATTGTCATTGTCTTCAGCTGATGCTGAGTGATCGCTGAGGTGTTCTTCTGATGCATCACAACAACGCAAGCCAATTTCTTCTAACAATAAATGGTTCCGATTAGTAATTACTTACAGACTCTCGAGACTTAAAGGAAGGCAGAAAGAATGTATCTATATGCCAGCGTTACGTCACACAAATTCTGTGTTATATCATTACACCTCAGCATGGCGCCATGATGACCTACCGGGACCATCTGTTCCACACGCAATCCAATTAATATCAATAATTAATTCATAAAGGACCAATGAACTAATTACACGTACAACTCAGTCTCACACACACAGCAAATATGGAGCATCCTTCATTCATCAAGAATTCATGAATAGACTTTTTTTCATACACAGCGAATGATTTGTTTCTACACAAATTATCGACAAATAGCGTGCGTTCCGCAAACCATTTTGAAAGCTCTAGAGAAGACTCGTCTTTGTTTCGACATAGATGTATGACTGCGAGTGACAGGTTCCAGCAAATCACTAACTTTACTACACGTAGTACTGCTCACCAAAGAACAAGACGAATCGACGTCTGCATGCATACAATATTCAAATTGTCCTCTGGGAATTTCTAGGAAAACCTTTGAAATATAAATACTGTATCCTCGTAATTAAATGCAGAGACCTGGGAATAATAAGTATTCACCTGTACGTCTATACAGTTGGTAAACAGGCGTGGAGAACAAAGTATCCCTAAATCACTCCGTATTACATAATTGTATCAACAAGAGATCGATCTAATCGGTGTCCTAATGAAAGCTCAGCGTGAAGGGATTTGGCTTGGTCAATGTTGCTTCACTTGCGCGAACAAAGAACTTGTAATCACTTGCGCAGATTAATTCCCAGAAGGGAATTCCGCTTTTAATCACCAGATGATTGGAAAACAATCACCAAGGAATGTCTCGTTGTAATCCCGTTTCAGTGATTAATTTTCGGACCATTTGACACTAATTGAATCTTAGTTGCAAATCCACGATCTCCAGTACCGTATGCCCATACGAGACATTGTGTAATTGTAACGGTATTAATGTGTTTGTAAGATGCAGTTATCAATAGACGCATAACAATTAAGAGCTCTCTCTATATCAATAGATGCCTTTTACGGAACTTGGTGGCTTGATTCTTTGCAGCTCTAAATAACTCTAAAAAGCAGAGCATTGTCAGGAGAGCAGTGAATCAATGTAGACAGTGCGGTGAGCGCCATTCTCACATCACTGAATTCAATTTAGCAGCAATAATGCCAGCCAACAACACGAGAGGCACGGAGTGTCAAGTCTGCGAGGGTGTGATAGCCAGAGACTTGGTTTTCATTTAGGAAAGATGCCGCGGCGAGGGAAATCCACCCTGATCCTGCTAAGTGGATGAGGTCGTGACGAAATGCAGCGCAAATTCATGCATTGCTCCTCACTGGACTCCTTGCTAGCGGAGGTAAGCCGCAGATACCCTCAGGAGGGGGCACGCTCGGACCAGCTGCCTGTTGTCATTTTTTATACCAGGGCTGAGGGACTGACTCATCTCTTTTAGTTCCACATGTTTAGCTGTGTAAAAAAAGGACGCAACATGCATGCTGATGCCAGTTCCCTCCCTTCCATGATGAGCTGCGAGGTAACAAAAAAAAATCCCTCCTCAGCACGCGTGCATCCAGGCTTCCACCAGTTCCATGGAACATGCATGCTTTTTTTTTCATTGCTGTTACGTAATTGACATGGCAGCACATGCCCTCGGAATCCAGGGACGTAACGGCATCAATCGATTGTTCATCTCATCTGTGTTTATCACGATGACGTATACTTTCATTTCAAATGGTTGTTTTTAAACGGTTTAATATCGTTTTCTGTTGTAATCTATGCTAGATAAATTTCATATCTCTGTAATTGAGACAATTGTCTCAGATAATAGTCGCATTACATTGCGTGCTGTTCGTCGCTGGTGTGAGCAATATTCAGCGATGGAAGGATTCTCAGGGTGGAAAGAGGTTTGCCCGGCAGCTGAGACCTCTTCATTCAGCTGACAGAATGCACAATCACAGAGGCCGCGCCAAAAACATTGGGCCAAGAAAGGAATAAAACATCCCCACAAGGAAGACTTTTTCCCTAGCCCCCCTCGAGACACTCTATCAGATGGCGAGAGGAAAACCTTATCAGAATCTGCGGCCCATTCATTGAGTTCTATTGAGCAAGTCTCAATAGTGTCTGCAGCAGTGCCAGACACAAATCGATGAGCGATAATAGGAAAGAACATGGCCGCTTACGATGGACTGAGTTTTTACCTTGGATCTTCGCACATAATTTTCACTGACCATTAAAATTGAGGGCATGCTTATCAACTATAATGTACATCAGCACCATTTTGAGCATATTATGGAATAATTGTACCAAACTTTGATTATGCAACAATACCAGCGTCCAGTGCTGACACGCGAGAGTCTGGCAGGTGCAATTGCACCGTCATCCGTTGAGTAACCAAAGGCTGAGCATCAATATTGAATGTCTGCCCCACAGCCATGTGCAAAAAGAGCCTCATTGTTCAAAGACTGTGTTTATTTTTGGCTAAATGCACCCCTTGACCCCTCGCACGAATAATTCATTCATTTTACGACCCCATCCGGCTTACGTCATGACTTACGACGACGTTAAATAATTCCCAAGAATTACGAGCATTTCCGCCGTATCGTCCTCCGCATGCCGACGCCAATCCGGCATCCCAAATCCCCCTCCCCCGCCCCTCTCGTTTGACGTCCGGATACCTGCCTGCCTGTCCACTCATCCGGAATCACCCGGTAACATCCCCGTAACACCTCCCGGCAAAGGATGCATGCACGACTGGTTCCCAGGGAAGCCAGATCAAAGGCCCCTGGATGCAGCCGCCCAGGTGCGCATTGTGATAACTGATCAAGTGGAATGGCCTCAAAGAACTTATTCAATGCAAGATTGTTATCTCTGATAATAGTGCTACTGAACTCACTAATTGGCTAATCATAAATGAGGTAATTTTCACTATTCATAAGACCAAATCGTTACAATATGAACTAGTACTGTAATACCATTCAGACAAGTAAATATTTTGACCTTGCAGCCTCACGCTCATCAGTATAGACTACAGAGCATGCATGCGCGGGCGTGATCGCACAATCCTGGCTCCAGTCACAGAGGAACCCCCCCCCCCCCCAAAAAAAAACAAAAAAAAAAAAAAAAAAAACACACACCAGCACAGCCAAGAAAACAAGAGTTCATTGGTTAGAAGGGGATTTGCGAAATCAAGGCCATGCAATGTAACAAATGGCAACAATGCAATGGCAATTTGTGAATGCTGAGCCGAGTTAAGCCGGCAAAAGACATTGTCCGCACACATTGCAAATGAAGACGAGTGACTGCACCGGGATTGCATCTCACGCCGCACACATTCGTTTTAATCTGCGGAGTACAGAAGCATCAAATGGCTGGCTCTCTCCTTGATAAGACTCGGTAACAATTAACGACCATTTGTCAACGTAATTGAGGTCACGAACACAACTATAAATAAAGCTCAGGAATTGCATGTCTTTCGCTCCGTTTGATGCCAATGCAAAAAAACAAAAGCGGAACAAAAGAGTCTTGTGGTGGTTTGCGAGTTTGAAAAAATCGTGCAACACCCCTGTGGAGCTTCGCGATGCCCTCCTGTGTAGTTTCTTGTAGACAACAAGATGATAGATCACCATATCCTACTGAGTACAACATCTCATGCTGTGCTACCAAGGACTTCACACAGCGGTGTATCTCATATACCGTGGTAAAGTGATACATGCATGCCACGGAATGTGAGCTTTCTGAGAGGAAGATAATCCAGAGATTACGAGAAATGTCTCTTATCCGTTAAACGTGTAATCAATGCATCTTGGTTGAGACTTCAGCGAAAATGCATCGATTTCAGCTACCAGAGCTCCGTGTGTGTTTCAATGTTTCGGCCAAATCTTCCATTGTCAAGCATTAATTACAAGGTGTTTCTACTGGTATTCGCCTTACAATGAACAACACAATATATGTGTCAGTTTATCACCTGCACCGATCTCTGGCACAGGAACTAATCAGCAACCGGCATGCATCTGTGCCATCTTTTTTTTTTTTTTTTTGTTCTGTTGTTTTCCATCTGATCCAATGAAGGTCTTCTGTTTTTTCCCTGCAGCATGCATGCCAAGGACAAAGTGCTATTTGCAACGTTTGCATATCACTTCCTTCCATGAATTGTGTGATGTGCATGCTGAGATCTTGGTTGATTTTTGCACCGCATGATGCATTAGTAGGGTGCTGATTCGTTTCCCATGCCTCATCTAGTTCTAGAATATTTGGATCTCGTGGTTTCGGAACACAAATGAGACGCTGTTCAAACACTCCTGGACACGGGCATGCAGCCACTCGATTTTTGCCGGAAGCGCTCAAAAGGAACCAATTGCATTCTGGGAAATTGTCCTAATCACCAAATCGTGTATCGCTCCGCTAGTGCGCGGATGTATACAAACAACTCCTCATTAGGTCGAATGGGTTCTGGCTCAGTTTGGCCTTGATTCAAAGCCATCCAGATCGTGAGTGGAAGCAGGAATGGACAATGGAGCATTTATCTCGGTAGGCCGATGATCTCATTGCACATGCATTGCAGTGCGGAGTTAAAATTAGTCCGAGGAAAAAAATAGTGCGTCAGATCAATCCGGGTGAATCGCCCGCTTGCATCTGTAATCGAGGTGATTAAGAGCGCACCCCCTTTCTCCTCTCTCTTTCTCTCTCTACTTTCTTTCTCCTCTCTCTTTCTCTCCTTCGACATGATTGACATGATTGTGCATATCACCTTTCACGTGTCTTGTAACTTATAGCTTGTGAAAGAAATAAACGCAACAAGAATCCATTTCAGATTTCAACTAATTGCGTTACTTCCCACTTCCTTATTTTGTCATCCACGTTATGGGAATCTCGATCAATTTGATCCAATGTCACGAATCATGATGAAATTGCACTCCCTAATTCAAGTACACATAGTGCAACACCATGTTGGACTACCTGCCCCCATCGCCTGCATAGTGATCATTCCCATGGCATTCATCGCACCATGCTTTGCATGAAGCAGGCATGAGACATGATGTTCGCTCGTCTTCCTCTTCCGCCAAATAGAATCATGCCCAAACGCAGAAAACGGATCCATCACTTCCAATCTGAATGCTCTTAACATCATGCTCTCGAGGGAGCTAATGGTCCACTTTAAGTAAGCATGTCCACAGCTAAAGACCCCCATTGACCAGCAATGAATGGCAGCGAAATGACCAATTGCAAAGAGGAGGACTCTCCACTGGTCAGCGATGGACTAACGATCACTGGTATCGTGATGGATGGCAGCAGTGACCAATGCAATTTGAAAAAAGCTGTTTTGATTGATAACGTGGTATTGAACTAAATCAGATAGAAAATAAATGAGTACCAGTACGTGGATGCAAGGGAAAATCATGGATGTTTTCAAGGCATTTGACAGGGTATAAGATAAAATGTAAATAATATATGTATCATATATTTATGTAAAATCTATATGTATCATTAAACACGTGGTTCATATATGTAACAATGCAGACATTTGGTTGCAACACAAAACGCAATACATGTAGGTCATTGGGATGGAGATTCACGATTTATCCAAAGCCTTTGATGCAATTGATTGTCCATAAAGTCAAGGAGAGTGCGCCCGGCGTGAAACACCCACACATGACTCGAATGGTCTGTCTGCGATCAATACATATAGACTCGTGTGAAGTTTTTACCTAATCAAGAGCACAGAACTATCATGACGAGCATCAAAAGGAGGCAGACTGATTGGGTGCGACTTCTGGATCAATGCTCATTTAATTATCTGCGCCTTCGGTGACAATGGACGCGGCCAAAACGAGGCTGCAATCGTGCTGAGAGCTACGTCGGCCCCGTATTCTCAATAGCAATTCAAATATTGCTGAGTTGTGTATTCTGTCACATTCACTCCTTTCTTTCGTGTACTTTTCAGTGCAGTATCAGGATTTCAAGGGCAAAGAAGAAGAAAAGAATAAAATGGTTGCATTGTGGTTGAGCTTTTGTTTGTGTCTGCTACAATAGAGAGACCTGATACCTAATAGCAGACAAACTTCCGTTCCGACCTTTCAGGTAATGCACCTACAAATGAACCAGAGTTCTTTGTACATAAACACATTCACTATTAGGTCCAGTTATTTCCGCATTTCAATCAAATTGGCCCAGGCACGAATAGCAAGAAACTCTATATCCAGAATGAAGTATAACCATCAGGCAAAACCCTGGAAGGGATAAACTTTCTTCCTCGGATAGCACAGCTGCAAGTCTCAGTCTTCAGATTACGTCGTGCTATAAATAGCTAAAATTACGCAATGTAAACACAAAGAACCACGGGACAGGAGTTCAAGGGTTCATAGGGCAAGGGTCACCCTAATCCATCAGCACAAATGACAATGATGAGGTCCGTTTAGATGTCGGCAGTCAACTCGCCACGCCCCCTGCCTTGTCAGTCACCCCACCCGCCTCTCGTTCCCTTTTCTCGGTGATTTTGAGCGGAGACTGACACCATAACCAAGCATGTTGACGCAGGTTAGCTCGCCAATTTGCCCCCGTCTGCCCCATGGCATAACTCGCACTTTCTTTGATGTCTCTCACGCGCTGTTTGCAGAGTTGATGTCATAGTTATTTAATAAAAACCTTTAACGCCCTACATCCGTTGCCATGGAAACTGCATGTGCCATAGCAACCATTATATTTTTGCAGCCTAATTATGCCCTTCACTTTTTTTTCTCTCCCTCTCTCGCTGCCAAAGGTGCTTCAGTGTGGGAGGTGCATGCTTCGGAGTCATCTTTGTAGCTTGAAAATCGATATTTTCTTCGCTGCTTGTATTTCTTCTATTGATTCAGCGCGTGAGTCCGACTGCCGCGCTCACTTCAAGAAATCATTTTTTTTTAGGTGGATCGCTTTTGACCACAATATAATATTGATCTCATATTGAATTCAGATTCCATTGTCGACGATTGAATGACTTCAAAGCGGTTTTGTGCACCGGAGAAAATAATAAGACACTGTACTAGTACACGGAGTTGAATTCATAAAACATTTCAATCGAGTAATTTACTTATAACAAGTTAACCAAGCAACTGCCTTATCGAGTGCACGAAAAAATGATGCATGCCTATTGTCCACTCAGAATCAAATGCTTACTCATATTAAAGAAAAACACCTGAATTATACCTGGCGATTAATAGCATTTGCATAATAATGCACGTGATACCATTTGCAGGTTTGTGTTTTGTGGTTGTGCTTATAAAAACTGGGCGGGGTAAACACCTGTCAAAGTAATGAGTCATGATTTGATGCCACGAGCAGGTGAAAGATTCGAGCATTGTTGGTTCAGTGGCTGTAATGTCGGTTGTTTTTCTTTTTCTTTTTCTTTTTTCTTCTTAAGTCTAACAAGGGACGTAGGACGTAGTTCTCTGTGCAGTGTTTTGTTATGCAATGGGATTCTGCGCCCATGATTCGAAAATCATCCACGATGTATAACATCATGAATAAATTTGCGAATCGTACCAAATACGTTCATAACATGCAGAAATGCCATCATTCGGTGATGCAGCATTGATACATATATAATTCATAATATTTCTTCCATAATTCATTCCTCTCGAAGAGAACTACGCAACCGAATCACCCATTACGCGTACTATTCATAAATGCTAATCCATATCACTCCGCGCAAAATGCCAGGATGTATCAACAAAAACAAAAGTCGGTTGCCTTGCACGTGCAATGTCTATTTATGGATTCACGAACGAGCAACCCATTTTTAATCATTGACATTACGCGTATCTCGGTACGGAAAACAAACCAGGCTTCGCTCGAAATGCGAATTTAGTCGAATTATTTTCGGTGTTAATAACCGGCCGGACTTATCCCAGAAACAGTAAGGGAATTTAAATAGCATTTGATTTTTTTCTGGGTTCTTGGGCTGATTATTAATTTTACTCCATTTTTTCAAGTTTTCAGAAAGAACCAAATGTCCTCAAGTTAAAAACACCTGTGCATGTCGGCAGTACAAGATTGTGTGAATTATATTATTTATAAACGTTCTTTTGTTAATGAAATAAACCATACAATTACATTTCAAATAAAAGCAAACAAGCCTACCTTGTTGGAGAACATCCAGATCGTAGAACGCAAGAACACCGTACACGTAGACCAGTAGCAAAAATATCGGTTGCAAGTTCTCCATTCTCGTTTCTTTTCTCTCTTTCTCTTTTTCGGGATGTAAAAAAAATAAATGGAACAGTCCACGGAGATATTTATACGAATTGATCTCTTCGTTCAATATAAAACCATCCAAAATATATGTCCCGAAAGCACCGTTTCAGAGTGGCGCTCCTTTTCCCGCGCTTTCTCTGCGAAATGCGCGCGAAC
Organism: Capitella teleta; assembly: GCA_000328365.1. Taxonomy (NCBI): domain Eukaryota; kingdom Metazoa; phylum Annelida; class Polychaeta; family Capitellidae; genus Capitella; species Capitella teleta. The sequence continues at coordinate 150,094 of KB294881.1, read as the reverse complement.
TGTGTTTATCATCCGACGGGCGTCTGCTTATGAGCGGGCGGAGCTACGGCAAGCCGATTATGAATGCGGCTGCGCGCCAACTGACTTGCCTGGGACGAGAGAAAAAAACTCCATTCTCGTAACCGTTCGTAGTAAAAGCGTAGTACGATGTTCGGTCGATAAAGCCAAAGGAACGTGTCATAAAAACGAGCGGGTTGTTTTTTCTTTTCCAAAACCAGAGATGGAGATGGAGGAACAGGGAAGAAGTTGGGGGAGGGCAGGGTTACAGAGGGACATGCACTGACACATATGGGGTAGGGAGTGGGAAATCGGTACACGTAGTCGGAACCTTTTTATACTAAATTTGAGTACTTTCTTAAGTTTTATTGTTACAGAGAAAAATCTTAACTAGTAAATAAATAATTTTCCTTAAACTATATTTAACAACACGCCAATAAGTTTCAACTCGTGGGACCTTACATTACAGCAGTTCGCTCCAATGTGGTCACCATTGAATGTACTAAGAGGTCTTAGCCTTAGGCGCCTAATTAAATTAGTTAAATATCATTATAAATTGTATTAGTCAAAAACTTATAATACATTATATGAATAATATTAGGTTATATGCATGTCGCAAGAACCGAACATTTAAGGAGGTGAATTGTTAATTGGTACATTTCTTACTAATTTGTTATGTAAGTGTTGGTAAGTAAACGGTGTCTATAAACTCACATCTTATCAATATAGTTATTCTCGACATCGATATATTGATTTCAAATTATCCTTTCAACCTGTCATCGTCAAAATTTGAATTATGAGGCCTTCAAACATTGACACGTGATGAATAAATTATGCTAATTGTGTTGTTGCCATTATTCACAATGCACAGAGAATATTCAAGGTCGTCTGTCAATTATTAATTATTTTCGACAACCTTTTCGTTCTAACTTGTGGTTTGATGTATGGTCGTTAACACAGTGAACATCGATCAAATGAATCCATCGTGATTCATTTTTCACTTGGTCGCAAATTTATCCCCATTTAATGGATTTCATTTACTTTTGTGTAGAAAACATTAATTGTCGCTTGACCTGCTCTTCTACAACAACAACAAAATGAGCAGATCTGTGCTAGTTGAGTAGTTATTTTCCTTCGTACTGCGAACCTCTGAACTATCTTAAAGATCGACCAATGAAATGGTCAGAATTAATGTCGCATAACTTTTTGTCCTTTCGCCTAGCCATTGATTGGCCGAGTGAAGCACCGACAGAAAAAGGGAGAAAAAAAAACTTGTGCTGCTAGAAGTGCATAATTATATCCAGGGCTAAGCCGACTGCTTACTTTGTGAATCACCCAAATCATCGCGATCCCCCACAAGCCCCTCGACGGCGCTTTTTGCTCGCGCGAACATTTGCGAAACCCTCTCATGCAACCATTAATGGGATTCGCTGACTGTGTTCCTGTTTTTCATATTGCGTCACAGGGTATTTTTATCTCCATAGCAACCGACCCAGGGTTGAAAGGATTAACCAATCGGAGGCCACCATCATGGTTGGGCATGCGCGATGATTTTTATACCCGCGAACAATTTTTCCCTTTTCTGCGTTTCTAGGAAAACGTGCCTCCGTTCCCGTGGCTATTAATAGACTACGCGGATGACAACACGGCTGGGACAATCCTGGTTGTGTCACCGTGTCATCATTTTGTCGCAAAAGTTGCTTTGCAGAATTCTTATAATTCTAAGTATAGTTTACATAATTATTATGTCCGTCGTCGAAATCGATCGCGTTTTATACTTTAGGTATTGTGACTTATTCTGTCGTAGCTGAGGAACAGAAGTGACCTGAAAACTCGTATTTATTGCGTCGTTGGTTCGGGGGCAGGTGCCGATCGATACATCGTCAATGCAAGATGCACACCTTGGCGCATGCGCAGTTCTCATGCGCCGAAATTGGCAGCGTTCACTCGTCATTCGTCTATCATTTCGTACTGCATAAGTGTCTCCTTTTATTCGTTCTTTCACCGTCGCTTCTGTTAAATTCAAGTAAATCAATGAATGCGAAATTTCGAATAAAATCAAAATCGAATTCAATGAAGCCCGTGTATGCATCCAGAATTACGTCTAATACGAACAGCAAACAACGATTACATAAACCATAAATAAGGGGTTGTTTTTTGTTAGGGGAGAGGGGGGTGGGTCCGATACTTTTGTCTACCGCAACTGGCTTCGCTTTTATGCGGTTCACACATCCTTACGTATTACGCAGCGACACATCACAACACGTGAGCCCTCAGCGAGCGAGGATCACAAGCGCAGAAGAACTTGGAAAGGAGTAACCACTTGGGCGATTACAATACCACCTTCGTTCAACCAGCTACCACATTTCGGCATTATGCAATGTGTCATGCTGTGGTGGACATGTGGGTTTTCAGGCCGCGAAATTCGAACCCGGCGAGTCGCTATAACTGAAAATCGAACCCACGACCCTCTGCACGCTAGACGAGCGCGCTGTCACTGCGCTATCACGGCCCCTTTAATCAAAGTTTAATAATCATGATGCTCAAATGGGTGTGTTCTCAACTTTTCAGAGTCCCTTGATTGCCGAAAGTTTATTTCTCAATCATTTCGGTCTACTTAGGCAGAGCAAAATCCACAGGCGAGGATCGACATTCCATTTGCATTCATAGTACCGGTACATGTAAAAAAGAAAAATTAAATTATTTTGTTTAGATATACAGAATGTAATTAATTATAACAACAACAACAACTTAGTCCAAACCAGAATTGCGAGATTTCGATTAATCGATTAAGATAATTTTCAGCTCACAACGACGCAATGAAAGAGATCGACCCATCCGACCTATATATTTGCGGCTCAACAACACTAGAATTTTATTCTGGCTGACTCAGTTTAGCTGCGTTGCTGTTTTGCTAATACATATACATACATTATATGAATTAATGCACGCAGGCCTTTGTTTTGGCTTATATATACATCTAGCTGTATGTAAATGTATAAGAATTGGGAAGCTCACTATATACAATTGAATACGGCGTTTTTATATGGTGGGTTTTTTCTTTCTCTTATGTCATCTACGTGTTTCAGAACTAGTGACTTGTAAAGGAGGAGTAATGTGTAGTCGTGGATGTACGTAAATGCTGTCCTGATTACCCCCATGGTGCCGTTCACTTTCTTGATTTTGGTCCACTTGTGAGTTTCGAGTGATATCTTGGAGTCCAGAATCACCCCAACATCCCTTTCTTCCTGGGATGGCCGAAATTTTGTGTTATTGAGTTTGTAGCTGTGAGGGGTAGATGGTGGGCGGTGTGTAATGGTCATTGAAGTACTTTTATCAGGATGGAATTGCAATAGAGATTCTGGGGTCCAGTTGTGCAAAAATTTGGTGTCGTCTGCGAAAAGGAAAATATTTGATAGTTGGCTATTGATGGGAGGCTATTGATGTAAATTACAAAGAGTATGGGCCCAAGAGTACCGATCCTTGTGATGTGAAAGAAAAAAATGATAATAATAACAAACAACAATAACCATCTTTAGCTTTCGATCGGTAATTGTTACTCGAATTATGGTAAGTGATGATAGATAATTCAACAGGTGAAAATCGACAAATGTTAACCATTGAGAATGGCGGAAAACATTCTTAATTCCGTTGGCACAGGTGGTCTACCTTTGAACCTATGTCGAGATGACACCCTTAATTGCTTCTTAGATTAAAAGGCAGCATATTATGACAGTTTACACGGTCAAATCATGACTCCATTTCATGCTAAATCTCTCGAAAGAAATGCGGCTAACCGATGGATTTTCGGCGGTGATTGAGCCAACTGTTTTTCGATGGATCAGTGGAATTCCGGTGGTGGCTGTTCGGATATTTTTCGGCTGGCTGGTCGGCTTTTCCTGGCTGGCTTCGGGGTCTAGCTTGATCGAGAGTAAATAATGAGTACCGTTGATTCCCCGTTTCTTTCTTTGCATCCGATCGACATTAAAATTGTCGACGCGGCAAAGAAAATTCGCAAGATTTAGGCTGCAATACTTTTGTGTTTAGTTTTAAATAAAGAATGAAAGATTGATTACCATAAATTCGCATTATTTTACCACTTGGCCATATTTACTGCAATTTAGCAGAACATCCTGGTTTTGATCGGCTGCTGTATATTGCAGATATATAAACAAACATGATCCAACTGAACTACACATGCACGCACACTTATTCGTCGAGTCATAAATTATATATGTCCAAAACGTTACTCGACCCAATTATTTGCTAATGCCACAACCTTCGGTTTCAACCTTCAAACAGAAAGAGCAAGTTCAAACCAAACATCGTCAACAAAAAAACGACATCGACTCCAACATTAATCTCAAGGAGTCATCGCTAATCAATGGCAATCATGGACATGCAGTCACAATTAATGCACCTGTTCGGCTAAACCAGGCGGTTGGTTCATTGAAGATGCACTTTGTCTCATTCTCCAGTTGTCGGAGCCACTTGTTAATCTTGCTAATTATTCTGCGATAATGGAAGATTATGGGAGAAAAGTTGTGGGAGAATGCTTCCATTAACAATGCATGTCTTTGGCCTGTGGCTGTTTGCATATATAGTATATGTACGTATAGGAACTTGCTATTGATTCATATCCTTATAATAATGGTCGGGTCTTCTATTTGGCTCCAAGCATGGCCCACCGAACATTGCATTGGGATCATCTCGTAGATTTCTTGTCCAAACTTGAATGGTGTGATTGAAGAAACGGATGAAACCCACAGAATAGTATATGTTATCTGCGATGAAACCTTCAATTCTTCGTGATGGCAGTTTTTAATTTGTTTGCATTTCCCTGCCACACAACGAACAGACATTTGCATTACATAGGTGTATCGCGGGTCGAATGATTAATTTGACGGTCAAACTACACACGAAAATTAAGAAACGCCCATTTGATGTTTCAAACCGTTTTGCGAAATGACGTTACGTAACACTATACATAGCGCCAAAGATTAAGTGCATTTGAAATATATTTAGCAGAGAACAAAAACATGATCAGTGTAAATGAATGGCCGCCATCATGAATCCCACTTGAAAGGAGGCCGCCTGAACGACGGGCCCATTGGGTAATGAATACGGGCATGAGGGCATAACACATGCATGTAGGTCATATAAATTATGTAACCATTCACCCATGCATAACTTAATATTCTAAATTGCTTTGTTTGTTAGTTCTGCTGTCAGATGTTGAACTCTATAGAAAAAAAAATGACTTACCAGTATCCAGTTATAATTTTGAATTGAAAATGAAATAAAATAAGTCTGTTTCTCTCCCTCATCGCGCTACCAGTGCCCCTCGCGCAGATCCACGATGGATGGTCGACCATTGTCATGCGTACAATGAACTATAATCCCCCAGCTCCAGTAATTCAATCTCGTCCTCTCGGATCAAAGCCATCTGATCTCATTCCCGACGAAATGGACTTTATTGCGATGTCGTCGTTTTGATGGATGACGTTTTAGAGTTTTGCTTCGACAATTCCCTGCCTCCATTTGTTATGTAATACAAAAATATGTACTTGGAACAATAATCCCATGTGTGCAGAGTTTTATAATGTTATTTTATATCGTATTCAGTGATCATACATGTACTATAATTACGCATCGCTAACGATATCAGTTTGGCATTCAAATGTGATAAAATTGTTCAATAATATCACTTGTTATATTTCACCCTCACAAGCTAGTTCCAATGCAAGAAGGTCAGGCCCATTTCGAGATTGGTATATTGCAATATGTCTCCATTTCCGATGATAAAAATGTCACCCGTGCGATTAAATAGCACTCAACTGAGTCAAGTGTGAGCTAATGTTAACATTTTATTTGATTTCCCAGAAATAAAATTTAAATTGCTAGTACGCCTAACCCAAATGTCCTCCGTACATGCATAGCCTCTAAGCGGCTTGTGTGACATTGACTTAAGTAATGAATTTACTTGACGACATTGACATGATTCGTTGTGCCGAGATGAGTCATGCAGCGTGTGACATTGAGCCGTACACGGGAGAGCATGATCCCTTTTCAACGCTTCCTGTTTCGGTGTTGATTTGGTATAAAACGTTTTTGTTGACATGCACTAATTGACAAGCAACAGCGTCATTTTGTAGGGCACCATTGATCCATACACGCCCTGTGCTGTTGTTAGCTTTTCCGATGAATGCATGCTTAGTATATTATTTACAATGATTGTCTTTTTTTGTTGTTGGTGGTGGTTACCTGTCTGTCACCTTTGTCCAAAATTTGGGAAATCAACCTACCGGAACTTCTGGTATTATAATACCACCAGAATGTCCATCACACAAATTATGAAAATCTCAATCAGTGACAGACGAAAGAAGAAGATCCAGTGGTGGTGTGAATGCCTTACGCCAGAATGAATCATGCAGTCGCCTCAAAAACACATCGAATTTTGATTCAACCCTAGCCTCGCGCACTTTGATGCACGTACGTGGAGGGGAGGGGGGGGGGTGTCATTGTGGCTGAAGTCGAGAGCGGAGGATCTCCTTCGCAGATCAATTGATCCTCGGCCCCTGGATCCCAGAGTGTTTGCACAACAGGAACAATCTGACGTTATGAGAATTCGCGCAACTCAAAAGCGGCCGCTTTGTCACTTGTTTACTGTCGAGCGCGTCGAGCAAAGAATGCCATTGACTCTGTTGGCCGAAACGATCGACGTTGATGTCGGGCGATGGCTTCGGGGCATCAGAGATGCCTCTATACCTCAATACATATTATATATAGGCATATTAACTGTAATGTATTTCGGATACGAGTAACTAAGAGTAGGCGCGTCTGTCGCTCAATGATTTGGCCTTAGTTGATCACAATAATGTTATTACAGAGCTTGTGCGTATTGACAGGCCTTCAAGAGTTGGGCGGTAGTTGAATCAACGTCATTGAATCAACGTAGAAGTGATTCCTTTGTCCGACGGATATTAAGCCAACAAATCAATGACCTATATCAATAGGTAATTGTAAAACAAAATTATGCAAAAAAAAAATAATAATAATAATTTAAATTTTCGTGGCGGCATTATGCTAATCATTTTCATTTATGAGAGAGTCAACGTTGGTCTATCACAGAGGTCATCGTGAGGCAGCCATGGGACACGACTATAATTCAATTATTGATTCACAATGCAAAATTGATTTGTCATAATTTTGCCCAGGCAAACAAAGTGTGGATACGTGGTTTAACGGGGCTGAATTGAGCGGTCTGATGTCGCAAGGATTGAATCATAGTTATTTGGTTTATTAGTTTCTGTTTAATGTGATTCCGAGGCGTCGATTTAATGAGAGCAGTGGAAAATGTTCCGAAAGTTATAAGGAGCGTGTCGTTATTCATAAATTTTATGGCAAAATTCAACGTTTTATATTTGTGGAGATTTCCATAAGTGTTGGCGCCACAGCGATAGCACTAAATATCCTTCCCATATCTCGGGTTGGTATGCTTCTGTTAAATGTGCTATCGGCTGACTCTCATTGTTGGCTCGTTTCCATATGAATGTGTATTTCTTCTTACGAATACATAACGTACATGCGCATGCTGCATAACGCTGAGACTCTGCTCTGTCATAACGCACAATTGGAATTTCATTATTGAACCACGTGATTCACCAAAATGCAGCCAAGAGACGAAACAGAACAATTGTGATCATTTTAGCTAAATAAGAAAAACAAATCATGATACAAAGATATTTATTATACAAAGTTCAATACGTAACAAGAGGCAGGGCAAGATGATCCGGAGAAGCACTTAGGGACGAGGGTGGATGCAAAGGAATGAATTATGATGGAGATGCCTACAGAAGAGGAAAAAAATATTTGAACATTTTTCCTTAAGATTAATTTTTTTTTAAATAAACTCAAATAAATACATGCATTCTATGTTGTGAATTTCGTTTAAAATATTTTCAATAATTTTTATTATAACAATCATTTAGCTTGCTTGACTTACCTGCTGTGAACACCAATTGATGTAGTCTGGTTTCGTGGCCTTATCATATTCATCGATCAGTTGAGCCAATACTTCCCTTGAATCATCAAACTCATCCAAACTATCCTGAAAGAAATTCATTAAATTAAAAATAATGATCTGAGGAAATTTCAACAACACCACCACATATGTCTACTACTACTCTATACACACACAATAAATAAAGTCACCTTGAACATTTCTGTCTTCCTGAATTGATCCAAGAAAGCTTCTCGTTTTCTCAGTTTGTCGTACTGTTGCACACATCGCTCAAAGAGCTGAAAAAAAAAAAAAAATCAGTAAAATAGAAAAAAACGTCAAAATTCACTGACGGCTGATATGCTTGTATGGTTGGCCAACATGAGGCCGTTGACCTTGTGGGCGGATTGTACGTACGGAGACTTGCGAGAGAGCGCCACCTGGATGCCAGCGGGGCCCCACGGAATGAACTGCGCCAATTTGCGCTCACGAATTCTCTGCAGACTTTTGTGAACCTAAAAGCGACGTTGATGAGGAAATCCTCGAGACAGCGTCAACACTGCTTCACCTGGGTGGGGTCAACCTCTCCTTGAATGATGTTTAGAATTGAGATGTAGCAGTGCTGAGCGTGTCGGTGCACAGGGGTCGAAACCATCATGTTCTGAGGCTGTAGGAGGCGACGCATGACGTCCAAAACAGTCGTCTTGCGTACAGTGCTGGCCACCTGAAGCGGTTGAAGGTGAATTGATTACTGATGATGAAGGAGACTGACCTGGGAGTCAGTGGTCAGAGGAGTGTATCCGGTCATGAGGAAGTGCAGGCGTGGGGTGGGAATGAGAGAGGCAATCAGGCTGATCAGATCATTATGCATGTATCCGGGGTAACGGAGGGTTGCCGTAGAAACTGACATCACAGTGGAAACCTGGAAAATAATCGAGCCATTTAAATCAAGTGAATAGCGTTTAAGCGTGCAACTGAGCATCATTGCATGGATGCTCACCAATTGGTTGACTTGTTGGAAGGTGGGGTTTTCCAAGTGTAGTCTCTCGCAAGCAATCTTGTGCAGTGCGGTGTTATCAAGAACAACCTGGAAATACAAACATGAGAATTTTGCCAGCATTTCCTTGAAACGTCACTCACGACACAATCTGCAAACTGAGTGAGACGCTTCATTGTGAGCAGAGAATTGTATGGTTGGACAACAACATCTGATATTTCATCGTGACTTGGGAAAACAGAGTACGTTTGGATGAGCTTCTTTGGAAACCTGGTTCAGAAATTGAAATTAAATTTAGGCATGCACGGATAGTGACTTGTTTCGGATAACGGATATCTGTAAATTACTATCTGATATTTTCAGATAGTTTCTAGAAAATGATGGAAAAGAGACATTACTGCAATTAAATACATATATTCTTCGGTTTGTCTTCTGTAAAATTTTTGGGGACAGAAAAATATTTGCTTTGTTTTCACGGTCATGGCCAACCATGAAATTTCAAGCGCGAATTATTATCAGTCCTTGACCACAGATAACATACATACGTGCGACCACAAAAATATTTCCATAGGCACGACCGTGTGAATGTAGGGCTGCAAAATTTTGCTGTTCTACAGTATTTTGTTTTCTAAGCTTCTATACACATATATGTAAATCCTTGTGAGCATTGAATTGCTTAATTAAAAGTGAAAATTACCTCCATTGTGACGACTTTATTACAATATAATATATAAAACAATACAGTCACCCCTCACAATCTTAACACCCTGGGTTTTACAAAATTTTGTTCCGAAAGAAGTTTGTAGTACGAAAAAATGGAAAGCTGTTAATTGAATCATTTAAAGAAAAATATAAGCAAAAAAAGTAATGTATATGAGGTTGCATACACTAGTAATTCATACTTTGAGATTAATGTGCAACTAAAATTGGAGGAAGTTCTGAATAAAGTCAGTCTTTTAGTCTAGTTCCAAGATAGCCCCAGTGCAAGTGTTAAGGTTAAACGATTACATTTGGTGTGTTGCAGGAGCTTATTCGACTTGATTGATTTAATTCAAGTAATATAATATTATACTAGATTAAAAGTTTAAATTATAGGCAAAATAGTGCTCCATGAATGATGAAATAGTTTTTTTTTTTTTTTTTTTTTAAGATAGGTATATTATGAAACAATGGGAGCTGATCACATAAGGAGAATATTTTGTTTGTGATTATGTAATACATGTGCATGACACATTCATGCCTCGATGTGGTGCTTATACAACAAAGACACACACAAAAATGCCTTTATTAGACTTCAACTAGAGCACACAGGAGGTGAATTGAAGAATTATTTAATCTGAAAATAAACGTCTACTATCTGAAACTGTTTTTATCAGATTTGGATATCGTGTAAACCTGTTGGATAGTCGGATATCGGATTCGGATATCTGTGCATCACTAATCAAATTAATTTCCCTCAAAATGGATCCATTGATAAAATTTTTGGCCATCAAATTCATGTTGGTAAACAAGATTCCATGTAACATGAAGTTAAAGTAACGCCTTAAATAAAATTAAATTTCAAAGTAGACAAACCTGTCGTTGAGTTTTTCCAGCATATATGACCCCATGCCGGAGCCAGTGCCTCCAGCAATCGAGTGACACAAAACAAACCCCTGATAAAAACAAACAAACATCTCAACGCATTCAACATGAAATATTGCACACCTCTAAGCTGTCACTTCCATCAGCTTCCCGGTCAATAATATCAAAAACTTCTTCATAAAGTCGTTCCCCCTGAAATCACACCGGTTGCGTGGGGTGATGAGTGCATGTGCACTTACGCTGTGGTATCCCTGGGCCCAGTTGTTGCCTGCACCTCCTCCGTCTTTTGACATGTAGATGTTCTCAGGATTGAAGAGTTTCCCATACGAGGAGTTCATGATGCCGTTGATCACGCGAGGTTCCAGATCAAGTAAAACTGCTCTGGGGATATAGTGCTCATCGTCCGCCTACACATGAAATTAATAAGAAAATATATTTCACAAATAACTAAATTTCCAGCAAGTTGTTGCATGACATAAAACATCCGGGCAGTCGTACCTGATAAAAAAAGACGTCTTTGCGATCCATGCCTTCAGTTGCATAGTCTTCCAAAATTCCCTCTGAATTAGGAGAATGAACCATGAAAGAGGAATTTATTAAAGAAATGAATTCTGATATGCTGACCTGGATTGATGCCATGCTCAGCACACAATTGCTTCCAGAACTCCATGCCAACTGGAAACGAGGGAATATGATTTATATAAATCCAACGAGTGGTTAAGATATTGACACAGCCAGAGCCACACTAATCTTCTGATAGTTTGGGGTAAAATTTGGGTTTGCGCCCATCAGAAATGATAGATATAACCGCAAGGTGGTGACAAACAACGTAACCTAACAAGAGTAACAACGCACTCCAGAATTTCATGCCATCGTCCTAATTTCACAAGTATAGACTGATTATCAGTTATTCTGGCATTTTCGCCTTACAGCAGACATTATGGTCTATTACTGAGAGAGGATCGTCAAATTGTATGAACCAAAGCTATGCCCATAGCTGTCATAAACATTATGAACGTTACGATTCTTGTTCGTTTTCACCGTCAGCTACTTCACAATCGGCAACAGGCAGATAAGATAGCGCTGAATTGGCTTTTCTCTCATCGTAACCTTGAAAAATAACATTAAACTCTGGTGACAGCAATTTAATATGCTTGCAAACGTATATGATTGTTGATAAACAGACACATGTGCGACCATGTTCTATCGTTGTTGAAGAAAGTTACATGACATTATCAGATGTAAACACAAAATGGCGAATTAGCCAAAGTGTTCGAGTTTTCTATAAAACTTGGAATTTCTTATTTGTAGCCGCGATCGCTAGGGTAAATCATTCGTTAGAGGTAGGCCGATCTAATGCTGTATAAATATGCATATGGTTTGCCATATAAAGCTAGCCTATCCTTACGAAAAATCACCTTCCACAAACAAATATATTATCCTTCTAATTTTCACATGAATAGTTGAATACATCACAAACCATCCAATACAATCACATCTCACGTCACTACAAATAATCTATTTTAAAATTTTTATACAACGCCAGCGTGATTAAAGTCTGAAGAAGTGTGACCACATAAGCCTCTGATGCAAAGCACCAGTGGGGGGTGGGCGAGGGGGAATAATGTCTATTCATTCCACAAAAGGAGCGAAATTTCATTGCGAGTGTTGCGCGACATTCGCGGCTGCGAAAGACGAATAATGCTGGCAGCCGCAAACGACGCGCAATGTGAACATGAGCCAGCAGCGCATTACTTGGATTGAAATTTCACGTCTTTCTTGGAAATCAGGAGAGGGTAGTATAAAATGCTGAAAACTGAATATTTTTATAATTTTTGTCTCTATACCCCAAAAAATACCCTTTTTAGAGCGACTGGGAGACCCTCCGCCAAATTGCAGAATTTGTAGGTCCCGGCAAGTCAACAAGTGAACAACTATTGACATGAAATATGATTAGAATAAATGCTTTGTTATTTATTCATGTAAAAAACAGTAGGCTATTGTAATATTATTGTTGATGAAAGGTAATTTTTGATAAGGATAGGACACCTTTGTATGGCAGACCATATGCGGCATTTGATAGGCCTAATGCAAACGGATATTTCATAATTTCAGGCACACTTGAAGTCACTTGTGAGTTGTGCATTCCATTGTGAATCATTGTCAATGATCAATCATTGACATTGTGAAGTTGTGGGCTTATCATCGTCCATCATAATATATAAGACCAAGAGCCATCCGCGAAAGAACACCGAAGTGTGAGTAATGAAGCAGATAACCAGCTCCGATATAGCTGTCATGGATCCGATTGTTCTGTACTATCAGTACTAGTAGCCCTCATGTACTAGAATGGTACTGGAGTGATAAGTACCTTCTATTATCGCTCACGTGATAGAAACGAGCGTCGATTACTCACTTTGGTTGCCGCATTGGCCCATTTGGATCGAAATAATTTCGCGAGGCATTGTCTGATGTGAGTTTGTGGGGAGAAGATCCCCTGAATAATTCAATATGGGATGTAAAGGAGCAGAAGACACAAATTCAAGTAAGGAATTTGTTTGACAGGCGCGAATCTAAACAGTTTCAGGCAAACCATTTGAACAATTTAAAATGCAACATAAGTATGAAATACAGAGAAGACCGAAGTAGTCTCATCTACTCAATGTTAAAAACATTTTAAGCTTTTAAATTTGCTAAAATTTACCAATTATTCAAATCAAGAATATGTTTTTGTGTGAGGTGAATTAGATGAGACTCTGAAGAAGTATTAGTGAATGTCATCTGTTGCATAGCGCTTCGATACAAACTTGCTGCTTTGTTTTGATCATAGGGTGTAAACATTACTGCTAAAGTCACAACAAGAGCACTCCCAAACAAAAGAATATTGTGAGACTGTGAGATTGATGCTTTATTTATGCATTCAATATGATGCCTAATCCCTATCTTTGGTCTGGGGCCCTTTATCTCATCTTTCCTTGGGTTTTGCACTTTGGCCTATTTTTTCTTGAAAAGGGACAGTGGCATTGAAGAACCTTATTAACATGGATTAGATAGACTACTTTTGGTCCACTCTCCAGGGACTCGAAGATAGATGACTCAACTGAGACAGCAGAACAACCATCTGATGATCTCCGGGAGCCTGATCGTGCATGCATTCATCTCCACAGCTGCTGCTAATAAAGATGATAAGAAGAGGATGCCTAAGGATATCTAAGCCTTCTTAGCCTTTCATATTAGCTGAAACTGAACGGCAGAAAATTATCCTCAAGGCTCAGGACTTCACCACTAGAACAAGTGTTTATAACCCTGCCCATCTCGCCTCAAATCAAGTTCTTCAGGATGTGAACCCAGTGCTCACTCAGCTTTATTCGAGCTATACTCAGGTCCAAAACGGTCCCACGTAAATTAATATTCCAGGCAAGTGTATAATTGGATAAGGCATTACAAATTTTACGGTCAGATCTTCCCCATATTAAGTGATATTTCAACAACAGAAAAGTGCTTGCATTCTCACTTCTGATTGATAAAGTATCATGATCTGAATCCTTCAAAGCTTAGAAATTTATTATTCATTCCAGAGGATACCAATCTCCTTTAATACCATCAGCCATCGCCTTTGATACCATCAGCCATGAGATACTCATCCGCACACTTTTCACCTGTGGGATCCAAGGGACTGCTCTCCAATGGCTCTCATCATACATCCACGACCGAACACAGACTGTAGTGGTGAATGCAGCGCAGTCCAACCCTAAGCCACTCACGACTGGAGTGCCTCAGGGCTCAGTCCTTGGGCCCCTGCTCTTCTCCGTCTACACTCGATCTCTGGGTGCCCTTCTCCGATCATACAACGTAGAATATCACATGTATGCCGACGACACCTAGGTCTATCTGCGCTGTGCCCCTGATATAATATATATATATATATATATATATATATATATATATATATATATATATATATATATATATATATATATATATATTATTAATCAGTCATTATTAAATTCATTTTTAATCCTTTGATATCACAGCAAAATTGGTAGTGCCCAACATTCAATGTAAAAAAACATTTGAAGCAGTTCTAAAACTGCTATTTTATCTCACATCTAAGATGAGGTGGAAGTGCCTTTACTCAATCTTGAATCTTCAATCAGTCATAGACCCCTAAGCCGCCGTTGTGAGCCGCCAGCTGCCACCATGAACCGCCAGTCACCACCATGGAAGGTGAGCTATTAGCCAGCCATGGCAAAATCATTCAAAATCGTATATCATTCATATACGCCACCGTATTGTATGAAATATATTGTTTACAATAAATGGCAATCGTTGGAAATGGAGATACAACTCTTTGCACTTGATCATCCATCATCTCCCCCTCTAGCATTCCTTCCTTGGCATAATGTCCATTTTAGTACAACTGTGTTTTGTTTTCGGTTAGCTCAATCTTGGAACAATAGTGACATTCTCTGTCGTCATTCACTGTTGAATACAATCCGGATTTGTTTGTAACAATAAGAGCATAATTTTTCAAATGTTTCAGTGGTGCTAAACTGAATGATGTCTGGTTGGAAAATAACAAAATAAATTAAATGCTGTCAACTGCAATATTGCATCATTCATTTGGTTATTTGCTCTACGTGTATGTGCAAGCACCAACATCCGTCGCTATTGACCAAGTGTGGCTTTGAGAAAACAAAAATCAACAACAAATATCATGTCATTATAGCATACTGTACACGACGCCAAAAATGTAGAATACTTTAAATCAATTGTTGATCATGAATCTCCTTCCTATAGAGTTTTTATTTTCATTTCTGTAGGCTTCATTTCTGAGTCCGTACAAAATGCTTCCACTAGTATATTAAGTTTTTTATTCATTTCAATGCTTTTCTTGTCTCAACTAAAGAGGTTTCATAAACTTTCTTTGATGTTGATTTCTGATAGCGGCACAATGCACAGGTAATTTTTTTACTGAAGGATACTCGTTGACAAATATTAGGCATTCGAATGTAGGTGCTGTAATACAATTAGAAATGATTATTTGGTTCTTGTATTAAAGTATCTGTCTTCTTCATACTATTTTTTACTCAGAATGTATTTGATGTACTTGTAGATGAAATGCTGTCAAATACAACTATCAACTAATCCTTTGATAATATGGATCAGAAATTGTAGTGTTTATCACAATGAAGATAATTATAATGTTAATAATCAATTTATAAGGATTACTTATCGCATTTAACTGGGTTAAAATTTGAAGAGAGGAATGTAAGATAAGATATGCTATTAAAATACGCCCCTGTTCTGATAGTAAGCAATTTTGGTTTGTGGGGATTCTGATTACAAGGAGTGACTGTAATTTTTTGTCACAATAAAGGTTCCACTGGAAGAAAATGTTTTTTCCTCATGTACGAGTTTGTCTGTTGCGAGACCTGGTTCTTGAATAGTCGTGCTTTTCTTTTCAACTCATTGAGACTCGGGAAGGCTTTGGAATCTCATAGAGAAACTATGTTAGAGGTCTCGTGTTTTAAGTTATGAATTTAAGGTCTGCTGACATACATGTTATTGGCTTATTGTACTTGCATAACTTCAAGTGTTGGAGACGGACGTGTGCCGGCGGCGGGGTTGTCTTTTTTACCCATTGATCTTAACTACTACTGGATCGGAAACGCTCCGCTTTGAATGATCAAACCGGAAGTGCATTATGAAGTTTGAGTGTTGCGTTGATCATGGCGGTTGGCGGGCTGCGATTAATGCTAAGAGAAGTTTATGCTGTGGCATTTATTTAGGGTGAATCGATTGTTTTTTGCTATATGATGAGCAATTGACCTCACTAATTATGAATTTGAGTGTGAAAAAGCTGAAAATTGATTTCGAAATTAGTAATTTCAGTTGATAATAATACATACTATCAAGCATCTATAAGACTATATAAGCAGTGTACAGGGCTTCTGTGTGAAAATCCTACTGCAATCAGCCATTTAAGGAGAAAAAAGAGCTTGTTTCTCATTACTTGGCAGAAAAAAAAAAGAAAAAAAAAAAAAAAAAAGACCTGGGAGATTTTATAGTTTCATGATTGATACGTGTAATTCATTAAATTGTCTTTACTTTGATCTCCAGTTCTGTTACTTCTGTAATATTCTCACTGTTCTTCTCCAGTTG
>KB294881.1:108436-133299 GCA_000328365.1 Capitella teleta | reverse complement strand
CTGGAGATGATCAGGAAGATCAAATAATGTTGGAACAGCTGAATCAGTCAGTCTTTTGGGTTTTTTTTAGTTTGTTTGAAGCGAGAACTCTCAAAGTGAACACTGCAAATCCTAGTTTTCTTGTTGGGCTCTGAGGTTCGATGGCAATTTTGAAACCACACTTCCCATCTCTGCTTCTCTTTTTCCTTGTCAGGAAATCTGCAGAATAAATGCATAGTAAAAAGTATGATACCATAATTATAATAATTTTTAATAATAATTTTATTAATTTATGAAAGCGCAAAAATTATGCAAATTGCATTTCTGTGCGCCAGGCGTTAAACTTGATAAAAAGAGAATCAAGCATTAAAAGCCGTGCTGTAAAATAGAATCCTTAATTATATTAAAATATATAAGTGAGAAGCATAATTATACACTATTATACAGTCAGAGTGAGAGTCACACTCACAGTGACACTTGTCTGACTTATAGTTATACTCATAATACTGAGTCTAAGGGCAATTGAGTCAACGGAATGCAAGCAGGTCAATGTCTAGTATAATAGCTTAGTCCATATTAGCCCAATAATAAGGCCGGTGCTAATGCTGCAATACCATACCTAATAAACCCGGCGATTTTCTCAGAGAATTAAGCACCTTGCAAGCGAGCGATAATACCAGTGTTACAAAGTACTCACTGATGAAATGAAATTCCTCGGGCTGTACTTTCGCGGTTGTTGTAATTGAAGCAATTGTACGCATAGCATTGAGTGCCACGAGTACATTTCTGGCTTCCAGGTTCCTTTGAGGATGAATAACAGTGTTCAGCCGACAATTTTCCTGCTGCGTCCTGGCTCACTTCCATGCTTAGAAGCGGAAGTCGCTGCTCCATGCTCAACGCAAAGCAGCTCAGTCTATTGGCGCACAGCAGAGAGCCTCGTTTCCGATCCAGTAGTAGTTAAGATCAATGTTTTTACCCATATAGGATTTTTGGCGGGCTTTCTAGCCATGCTTTTTTTCCATTCAAATGGTTGCCTGTATCGTTGATTCGTATGCAAATGACTAATTGTTAAACAAATTTCCAGACCGGTAAATTTCCGGTTTTTAAATTAACAGGTCGCAATATTTTACTATAAAATGAACACCTAAAGTGGCTGCAATCATTTTACTGTTAAAAATCACAGAAATCCCTTACTTCTGAGGACTTCGGTAATTTCCGTGAGCAGGAAACTCCGCCCACAACAACTTACGAATCTGACGTCATCGACCAAAACATTGGATTTGACAGCTGCAGAGATCAACACTCGCGATGGAGGAGAAGGAGGAATCGGAGTTTTATAACAAAGTAAAATCAAAGGAAAATGGACTACTTCGTCTGCTTGGACCTCGAGAAAACTGCATCATGTCTGTGCAGAGTGTCCTTGTATGGGAAAACCCGAAATACAGCGCAAGCATCTTACTGGCCGTGTCTCTGATCTTCTGGTGCGTAATTCTAAGATATTTTTTGGCAAATTTACAAAAAAACTCAATCCATCAATCATGATTGATGTGCGGCATTGATCAGCGGTGCTGCGTACTACGCAATGTGTCTACGTTGCTATGTTGTTCCTGGATTTTAAAGGCCTTACACGGCATTTCTTAGGGTTTGTGTTGTCCAATGCAACCCATTTAGTCTGCATGAGGTCATCTGCAGTATTGATTTGCCCTTTTTATTACGCAACACTGGTCAATATTAATGCACTGATACAGCGAAGTTAGCAACTTTAACTTAACCCATATTTGTGTACTGCACACTAAGATTAATAGCATATTAGTATTCTCTAGCAATGTTTAAGACATATTTCTGTGTTAATATCAAATAAATAACTGGCAACTAACTGCATGAAATGAATGGAATTCCGAGCAAGGACACTAGCAACCAGCTCGTATCATATATGGCACAAGGCTGTGGCCTTGGTCGAGTTTGCTCTACTTATTTTCAATGATTTCATTCCACATACATGGTGCAATATTACTAGATTAAATGCATGCATAATTTGGTGCATTGTTTAATTTGTTTTGTATTATATATTATAGGGGAGCAACAATGTTCATTCCTCATAATATTTTCATGTACCACAAGTTAATGTGCTCTTATTTGTTTCTTTAGGCTGGCAACCACTCTAAGGATATTCTATCTAATTGGGGTCACAGGAGCTGTTATAGTTTTTCTGGACATGTGGTTCAATTACATTTGGCCTGAAATCAGAGGTGAGTGAAAGAGATGAATGTTTGATGTGAATTAATATCACTTCCTTGTTCAGTGCCTCCCTCTCCTGATGAAGATACAGAAGGGTAAGTACACATTTCTCTCTTCACAGTGATGCGTTTGTCTTGTCTAGTGGAAAGGAAGTTTCATGGCCTTGAAAGATAACTCAAATTACATAACAGTGAATAACTTGACCCGCTTTGAAACATAAATATGATATTTTGTTGGTTACATATACATTGGTATTCCAGAAATGTTTTCACAGTGTGTTCCTTTGTATATTTTTTTTTTTTTTTTTGCTGTTGCCCTTTTGAACTTTAGAAATATCAGCTGAGCTGCTAAAAAAACCCCAACTATTTATTAGGTCATCACTCTTGAAGTGCATCACAGTCAGTGTTAAGCTGAGGGATTTTCAGAATATTGTATTTTTAGCTTCAAGCTTAGCTGATATGAATGAACTTTGATCAGGCCCACCCTTATGTTATATTTAGTGTTTACTGAATTATAATTAGAAGTTGTGATAACGAAGTATTCTTCAGTTAATTATGTATTTATTCTTTTGTCAGCTTTTAGTCATTTATTTAGGCATCAGAATAATGATTGTTTTAATCTTCTAATTCATCCTCAGATGGATTTCAATCCACCCGCATTTGTTGAGTGTTCCTGAGATTTGCAATCACCTTGCCACAGCCGTCGTAAGCATGGAGGATTTCATTGAAAAAGCATGCAGAATGAGAAAAAAAAGCAGAGCCAAGGTTTGTTAGCATAATTGAAGTACTAGGTATCCTGATTTCTGAATGTTGGTGTTATTTTCCTCAGTTCTTTATTTTGAGTATGATATCATTGTCGTCATTGGCTGTCTTTGGGTGCTATGTCTCTGGGATAAGACTCCTGTATATTTCAGGTTGGTGTTCCAATCTCACATGATTTCCTGGTATTGATTGTATTTTTTATTTACAGTCCTTGCTGTGATGCTTTGTCCTGCCGCCTTCTATCATCATGTTCCTCAAAAAACCTTTGCCTTTATCCAACCATATATCGCCGATTTTGAACAAAAACTTAACATCAAACGTAAAAAGCCCAAAAAAGGTATTTATATATAAAGCATTTTTATTCGCAAATAATCTTTTGCAATTTTTGATATATGAGAGAACAGAAAAGGAACATAAAACAAAGACAGTTAAGAAAAATAACTAAATAGTAATGACTGAATTAGCCTATGCTGAACAAATAACAGCAGATTTGGGGCTAAAATATAACATTTGGGTTTTCTGCACATTAAATTGAACATCCTCATCAAAGTTCTCAGCAAACTTCTGGCACTCATCTAACATCGTTGTGCAGCAGAACGTGAAGGGGCGATCAATATATCTGTTGATTTTATTCTGTTGTGAATGTTTTCATTGCTTGCAGGTAAAAAAGGTAAAATGAAGGGAGAAGAGGTTCCTTTGATGTCCTCATCACTGGAGAGTGCTTCATCTCTTCAAGAATCAGACAGTGATGAGGAACTTGCGCCTTTCGTTCCCGTGGATACGACCCTTGACCCAAAGACTGCCAATGCCCCTGATGTGAACATGCTGAGTGTTCCTGAGAGTGATGACGACACTACGGGTCACACGCCGGAGTGCATGACCCCTCTGACCCGCTCGGATTACTCTGATCATGATGACCTTGAAAGCGATGAAGGTTTGTGGAATAAATTTCCTAAATTGTTTTGCAACCAGGAGAAAAAAAAAAGTATGAACTTATTGACTCAATATTAAGTTATTCATCACAAAACAATTCAATAGATATTATGAAGACCTAATGCTTGTTGGAGGATGGGTATCGTGAGATAAATGATTAAATTTCTTCATTTGCAGGTGAACCCATGGCTCCCATCTCAGCCTTCCTGCCCTCAGTTGGAAACATGCCATCGTTGACCAGCATGGACTCAGCCATGCTGTCCCTCGCCCCCATGGTGGACTCCATGCCTTCCATCTCATGCGCCGATGACTCTGATATCCAATCCCTCCTCCCGGATACCGAAGCGGAAATATCTGAAATGGATGAATCCGCTGATGACATGTCGTTCATTCAAGGTCACTTCAAGGAGTCCTCTCCCGAAGACGAAGGAGGTCTGCTGTTCCCTGACATCGAAGACGTGACTAATAATGCCGAGACTGAAACCCCTGTTAACCGCTCTTCTGTGCTGTATTCTCCTGAAGATGCTCAAAGCCTCCTACAGCAGATATCAGAAGCAGTAAAAGAAGAAAGTCGTCCACTTTCTGATTCTGCTACTTCAGAGACATTGGACGAGTTTGAGTTTCTGAATCAGGAGGATCTCAATGACAGTGCTGACGAGGAAAAGTGAACGTCAGTTTGAATCCCAAAGTATCCCTCACCCTATCCCGAGCTCCGGTTTATTTCTTTCTCTATCTTACGAAAGATCTCCTCGCTGATTGTTATAAGAGTCTAATCCTGCATATTGATAAATTTATCATTATTATACCACCTATGAAGTATTTGGTTAACTTTATCAAGAAAAATTCTAAGAGTTTCATTTTACAATGTATTGCTAAGCATCAGTTCCTTTTTTCCTTTGACTATATTTATACTTTCTTTGCATCTGTATGCTACAGAAATCATTGATCAAATATCATTGTTAATTTATGCATTAGGTTTTTTTGGGGATGTTTTTTTTTTCAACCCTTCATCTCCAAAGCTAAATATATCGGACTAATTAAGTCCTTGAGGTTTCCTGCTTTGGTACTATAGGGTTTACAGTTGTTCTGTGGTAATTTGTATGTACTGCCCAACTATGTTTTAAGAGTTAGCTTTAGCTCTTATGAGTGCCATGTAGTTATAATGACTAAGAAAATCCAACAGACAAATTTACCTCAATTTTTAAAAAGAATTTTCTTCCGTGCACATATTTTCTTTAAGAACCTGATTTATAATTACGAATGATACAATGTGTTTTGAGATCTCCAGAAAATTATTAATCTGAGCATGTTTTAATCCAGTGTAGATGTTGACGAACCCAGGAAATAATGTTTCGGTGTGTGTTGTCAGTTGATTCAACAATGCATTGAACAATGGCTATGGGAAATACAAAAGTTTTCACTTCGAATGTACAGCATACATGGTAATAGTTTTTAGCATTTGGGTATCCTAGATATAAAAAGAAAGAATTTTTGTTTTGTGATCGAGTGTCCACTTGTTTTTTTTTTTTTCCAATTCAAAGTGTATGTGTATTACTTTGTTATATTTTATAAGCAGAAATGTGATTTAATGTTTTTAGTTTTAATATTTTTAGGCTCTTCCTTCCCCCCACATCTTCCCACTTTTGATTGTTGTGTTTTTTCTTGATGTGTACAACTGAAATAGGGCTGGTTTTATTCTCTTTCATATTCCCCCATTTTGAATGTAGACATTTGAGAAGAAAAATAAATGTTGAATCTACAGTTTTGTGTGTCTGTTACATGTACCGTGAGAAAGTGCACTAAAGGAGATGGAAAGTTTGCAATCGAAAGCAGTGAAGTAAGTAATTTGGAATGGCTACATATTTCTCGCATGTTACATTTAGCAACGTATTACTTTCACACTTCAAAACATGCATGGACGATCATCTATGAGAAGGGACCCCAACTTTTCAGAGCACGGCCTGAATGTCCGCGGTGCTGATGTCATTCTGATCTTGCTAATTTGACTTGCACTAGCAACACCAAATAATAATAATAATAATAATAATAATATAAACTTTGTTTGGGGCATCTGTATTGTATATAATACCATACGATGAGGATTGTCAACATCGAGGGCTCGTGGCGCAATGGATAACGCGTCTGCCTACGGAGCAGAAGATTCCAGGTTCGAGTCCTGGCGAGCTCGAAATTTTTTCACTTTTTCGTGAGTTTTTCAAATATAGCACTTATTTGCCTTTATATTTTGTCTTCCTTCAATTTTCATTTCCGATGAAAAATCCTATGGCTAAAACTACCATAGAATTTAACTGTCTCTTGTGAATTATTAGAATACGTTATCATTTATCTCAATTTACTGACTCATAACGTATTCTGCAACCAACATGTCAAAAACTGCGTTATGATTTACACCAACAACACTAATTTAGATTTCAGGTCTGTAATCAAGGCTACAATGTATTAATTATTTTAACTAGTTTGAACCGAAAGTATTTTCAGTGTTATCAGGCAGACATTGCGCATGCTTCCACTAAAAATAAATTATGTTGCAATTACTACATAGTACATATTGTTGAATCGCGTCAGGCCATGCCCAAAGATTTAAGTCCTTTTCTATCAGGACTGTGGAAAATACACGTAACGGGATTGTCCTCGGAGTAAATAATAAATGGAGTGAGATAACGAAAGTTAAGTAAAACTCTTGCTTTCTAATTCGCCCCGCCCTCTACTTTTTTTCTCTCTCATGCTTCTCTCTTTCCCTCCATATCGCACCCACACTTCTCAAAATTAAACAGTCCATCTCTGACGACACCTGAAATCCGAGGACTGCGTTCATTGGATCTTCCTGTCCCTTCTCCATCCTCCACACTCTGCTCCATTCAATCCTGTGTCCTGTGTACAATGGGCATTCAAATAAAACATGCTTATCCGTCTCCACTTCCCCACTTTTTTTCATCTTCACCGTATCTCCACGCCACATTTGCCCTCATCACCAGACTATCTCTTCTATCATACGCACTCTGGCCCGTCAATGCATTGCTGCGTTATGATTCTTAAATGGCCCAAAAAATCGCTGATTTTGTGAAATCATGCAAAGATGGCGACGTGCAGAGCTCAGTCAGGTTCCACACGCTCAGGCCTATGTATCACTTGGTTCGCTTAATTAATAACCAATTATCTGTGCACAAATTAGGTATGACACTATATATCCTGATTATCCTCAGTTATATATGTGTTCTAGTATTTGCAATCCATTTCTCCCTATACAATCAATACAATACATAAACCCAATGAAATGCACATAAAAAGTACAGAAACCACAAAAATTGACTAGAAGGAAGGCAGAAAAATGTCACTCCATGATTCATTTTATTAGTGAAGAGGAGCAGATGATTTTATAATGACAAACGAGAAGGAGGCTTCTAGACGTCCTTGTTCTCACGCAGACGACGCACGGTGCTCCTGACGGTAGCCCCAGCGTTGGTGCTGTACACGTAGGCGCCACCAGCGACGGTTTTCTTGCAGCTCTTGCACTTCCAGATACCAACAGCCTTCCTCTTCATGTTCTCCTGTAGGCAGAAAAAAAATCAACCGTCAAAGTTTGATCAGCAATCCATTCAATGAGATGAGTGTATTCGCAGTATGTTATGCACCTCAGAAAAGGGATTGTTCAGATCCCGGAATGAATGTTTTATAATCAAAGATTGTCATACGGCTCTTCGTTTTCCTCATTGGTGCTTCAGAAAATAATCAAAACCATCAAATCAAAAATCACAATCATAACAAATCTTATAGAACAAAAATTAGAAGAAATTCCAAGCATTGACAGTTCAGAAACATAATGACTGACACATCACTTCTGTGCTAGATCACTCAGGGAGATTCTATTCCATTGAGAAGTGCCTACTGACAGGAATGGCAAAGATGGTTTTCACTCATCAGTTTAAGCACAGTTAGTCCTCAATGACAACAATGTTTAGTTGGCACCTCAGAAAAGGGATTGTTCAGATCCCAGAATGAATGTTTTATAATCAAAGATTATGTCATACGGCTCTTCGTTTTCCTCATCGGTGCTTCAGAAAAATTAAAATAAAATCAACATCATTCATACTGTACAAACATAAAATTATGAAAATAAAACAATATAAAATAACAACTTTGGCTTAAGAGCTCATTGATGACTGCTATATCAATTGGACATTACATTGTAATAAATGCGGTTTCACTCTGTACAGGAAGTCACACTCCAAAAAGACCAACAGCAAACAACAATTATATAGTTGCAGGAAACATTAGCACCTCAGAAAAGGGATTGTTCAGATCCCAAAATGAATGTCTTATAATCAAAGATTATGTCATACAGCTCTTCGTTTTCCTCATTGGTGTTTGGAAAAACATAAATTTTAACACGCCATACATTCGGTTGGTGAAGGTAACCCATCATCGAAAAGAGAAGCACCAGTCATTCTCACAATTGGGTTAAATGTAACACACTTTCATGGCATTGCAGTATACTTATTCTAAATTCTACTAATGCAAGCCAGCTTGGGGTCAGGCCCAACTAACAACTTACTTCCACTTTGAAATAACTCTCATTCAAGAATCAGTAATCACATAATTTTATGAATCACTGAATGCTGTACAGACCTAAAAATATGGACTTCCCTGATTTCAGTTTTCGTGCCCACGAAGTCATGCTCCTCAATGACAACTAGCAATCAACAATTATTGGAGCATAAGTCATGGGGAATGTTGGAACCTCAGAAAAGGGATTGTTCAGATCCCGAAATGAATGTTTTATAATCAAAGATTATGTCATACGGCTCTTCATTTTCCTCATTGGTATTCCCTCTAACTTTGCTCCATAAATTTCTTTGACATGTCTCAGACTGATCGAGTGCTGCACTACATGCGACTTGCACCAGAACACACAAGAAACTTACTGTTTCAGTCAGTATCAGTGCATGCAAATTAATACCATCATGATCATAAACATTGAGAACTCACCTTGCCGCAGAAAGAACATGTGTATTTGCTGTGCTGGGAGATTTCCATCTTTTTGATGTCCTTACGGAGTGAGGCACCATATCTGGTGCCGTACTTGCCGCAGATTCCCACCTTCTTCGTGCGTTTAGCCTACAAACAAAAAGTCAAGGATGAGCAAAACGTTAAGTCCAAACGAGTAATTTCACCATGCGCATAAACAAAAAATTAAATGCACATTTAGAGATCGGTGAGCTATGTGAAGTATAAGAAAATTAATGATTTAGTTCAGAAATGCAGGTCTTCTGGAGAGCGATAATTCAGCATAAAATAGCTGTGGATCAGAGTCTAAGTTTGAGGAGGAAAATAGCATATTTAAAGAAGCATGAACGCGTTCATTCATAATTCGTCAGTAGGAATAAGAAAGGAATATTCGTAATAATATGTTCAGTATTGTTTCAAATCAATAAACAAGACGATTAATCCAGATTTCAAAAGGTACATATTTTTGACATACCATTTCGGATGTTGTGAAAACGGAAAAGGAAGGAAGCTGGGCGAAGCACTCGAAACACAATTTCCGTGTGAAAAGCATTCGGTGTTCTTTTTCCAAGGTATTGCAACACGAGAACTCCTGACAGGTATTTCGCAATTCTACATATTATGCTTTATTCTAATCTAGACGCGTCGAACAATTTTATTACATTGATAATATTCGTGTTTGGATAAGTACACAATGAGAAAATTACTTGGTACGTCCTGAGATGACGTCTGTTTGGAGTTGACAAGTGGACACAACTAAATTTCACCCATTATCGCCTATATTTCACGAGTGACATTCTCATCAGACTCATGCCATGATTCTGCGTAGTTCGTCTAATCCAATATATTCGATTTATTAAACTAACTAATTTCATCATGCACTCGTTCTTCTGTGGTTCCTTTGATGCTTTGAATGCTGAGTGACTCAATACAGACCTACTAGTACTACACCTACTGACCTAGTCACCTACCATATTTCATTATTTGGGGATTTCATTATTTAGGGATTTCGTATCATACGTATGTGACTATGTCATTTATTTATTATTTATTATCTGACATACTACATATATATTATGTACAGTAAACACATTAAACTCCAGTTCGCAAACCACAATTTCTAGAATTCCACGCTTGTAATTATATTTATGAAGGCACCAGGGTCTGCAGAGCCATACCAGGTAGACCCTGGTACTAAATTTTGTTTGAAACCAATACCATAAACCTACTTAAACTGGATCCACAACGAAAAAAAGTGACATTACAGGTTTCTCTCCGCTTTCCGATTGTTGTGTCACAGGACCTGCTTTCCATGTGTTATAAATAAACCAGATCACTGCACCTGCGTAGTGCAAAGTAAACATACACACATCATCGCATGCGCATACAATTTTCCTGCGCTAAGCAGCTCAACATGCAGCCTATCTTTCCTTGCAGTTGTGAACGCGATTTATATCGAATCTTTACAAAGGAATACGTATGAATTATTATTACACAATATTTTGTGCATCACTAATCAGTATATGAACAATTTTATTTATTTTCATTCGAAAGTCGTGAGAGAAGTTTGAGCGGGAAAGTGAAGCATGTGCGCTTGTTTACAGCGCAGTGCGCAAGCGTTGAGTGACGTCATTCGCAAAATGGCGTTTGTTTACTTCTCCACTAAGTGCTTTTTGTTGCGGGTTTTAATTAATGTAAGTTCGACATGATGGTTCTGGCTCATATTGTTTTTTCTTGGAGCATAAATATACTATCTAACGTCTGGAGGGCTTAAACACAATTATTTGTGGGATAATATGTCTATATTTATCATGCAATCAGCTGAGTGTGGAGCCTTGCAGCCAGTAGACGCAAAAAGAAGCTGTTTACCGTCGGGCGAGGTATACAGACCTCGCTCGATAATCTGTGCTAGTCATTTATGAACTAATAATAAATAATATTTTGATTTAATTATTATACATTTTATATATTTCTTACAGCTTATTCCACTGGTCCTCTGCCATTGCCTGCTTTTGCGATGTCTGCATTCACGTGCATCAACTGCCGCGTGTCCTTTGCGGATGCAGATCTCCAGCGGTCGCATTACAAGAGCGACTGGCATCGCTACAACCTCAAACGTAAAGTAGCCGATCTTCCCCCGGTCACAGCGGAGAACTTCCAGACAAGAGTACTCGCCCAAAAAGCTCAGGTAATTCCTATCAGACAGCGAAATATTTCATTCATACAATAAATACATTTATCTTCAAGGTGGCAGAGCAAGCAGTGCCCACGACAGTGAAATGCGCGGCATGCAGCAAACAGTTTTCCAGCCAGAATGCACATGCAAATCACTTGAATTCCAAGAAACACAAAGAACTGGCCGCGAAATATGAAGAAAGCGAAGCAGCTGAGCAAGACATGCAGGTCGATGCACAACAAGTTGTTGAAGATAAAAACGCCAAGAACCAGGCTATCAAGGAAGGACTACTGGGCCAGAGTGAGCCTCAACCCGAAGCATCAGGATCACAGGCCGCTGCCTCTTCCAGCATGCAAGAAGATGAAGGTGTGTGCGGCAGGAAACCATGCATTCATTTGATAATTTTGTGCTTTCAGACATGGGTTCAGATACTGAGTCTTGGGATGGTGATGCCCTTGGTCTTGAGGAGTGTCTCTTCTGTTCTTTTATATCGAGAACTCTGGAAAAGAATGTCAATCACATGACTAGGGAGCATAGTTTCTTTATTCCGGACATTGAATTCTTGACTGATTTGGAAGGACTTATTGTGTACTTAGGTAAGTGTGCTTTCTGGCATAGCTATATTTTTACAGTTTGAATTTATTTCACAGGGCAGAAAGTTGGAGAAGGTCACATTTGTCTGTGGTGCAATGAGAAGGGCAAGACTTTCTACTCAACACAAGCCGTACAAAAGCATATGATTGACAAAGGGCATTGTATGATGTTGCATGACGGAGATGTTCTCCTGGAATACGCTGATTTCTATGACTACAGGTATGAAAACTATTCTGTTCTCTTCAATTTTCTTTTCTAAATCTCTTTAAGTTTGATTTCTTTTTTATATGGCATTATAATTGATTTTTTTTTTTCTGTTCTTCAGGTCAAGTTATCCCGATGAGGAGCGACCAGACAAGGGTGGAGAGGAGGACGCAGATCCTGTGGAACTGAACGATGAGGGATTCCAGTTGGTTCTTCCTTCAGGTGAAGTGTTTGCTTCTCTTGAGCGGTGCCTGACGTTCGCCTTTCTCCTGCAGGCAACAGCATTGGCCATCGATCTCTTCAGAGGTATTATCGGCAGAAATTGCGCCCAGAACGTGCGGTGGTCGTGAGGAATCCAACTGCTCTTTCACGCGTCATGGCCGGGTACAAAGCATTGGGCTGGACTGGAGGCACTGGTATGACTATTTCTCATCGAGGGGTTCTAATATTTCTTCATTCATTATATTGATAATGGATTCCTCTCCTTTCACAAACTCCGATTTGTTGTGGTATGTTTGTTTACATATTGCTTAAATTCACGTTATCTCCAGGGCCTATGACAAAGGTGAGGGCCAACGATCTGCAGTACATGAAGCGAGTCCAATGGAAATCACACATGCGTCTTGGCGTCAAGGCCAATAAATTGCAGCATCACTACAGAGAACAGAATCCAATCTGAACACATGCTGACCTCTGCCAGAATATTCCGTTGATTGCTGGTCTGCTGTTCTATTTTGTAAATAAATTATCTTTATTCATCACTGTTCCAATTTTTATTTCAATATATTGTTTCCTATATCAATAATTTGTTCCATGTCAATAATTCTCTTTGAATGAAAGCACCTGAAAACTGGTGGGAGGATAACATATGTTACATAATTACGCCTGTACAAGCGTCTATCATATCCATCTTGAATATTGGGGTAAGAAAAGCAGGGTTTGTTTGCCTTCAAGAGAAACAGGGAAACCCTGGTTATGGGTGAAAGGTTATGTTGTAATGAGCTGAGATTCAATATTGAACTATTTGTATTTTGTTCAATTAAAGATAGCCCAAGATTTCTACCTACTTTAACGGACCAGTTTCTTCAACTATTTAAACAGTTTTCATTTATAGTCTTATCGTTGATGCATACTTTGCTCCCCGAACCGTACCAAGATTGTCATCTGTGACTGTTTCAACAATGAAGCTCGCGACGGCTACTACATGTAGTGGTTTGTTTTAATTAGTTTGATAAAGTCATAAGAGCGTTATGACGGTCATAGAGGGTGACAGAGGGAACACACATGTTTTATGCTATGGTTGAATCATCCGGAAGGAGGAATGGCAGATTCGTTTTGAAATTCTTATCCACAAATACGATTGCGGGTTATATATAGCATAATTAGCAGTGCTATCACTGGATAAGGTGATAAAAAGTGCCGGCTCACATTGGCAGGTGGTAATATAAAAAGGTTTACTTGGAGGATTATGGCCTCACAGCAAATGCATCACACGGAATCGGATACTAGCATACGTGCATGTGGTGCTTTCATGGGGCTATTAAACTCTCATTTGTCGTGCTAATAAAATATCTGGGCAGATTAGCTCATGTCTGTTTTCTTTCCTGGCGGAATGCAAGTGCATGATCATCATATACATATACATATGTACATACACACGTGCATATTCATAACACGCGTTCTTTCCTGGTGTGTAATAAACTGCGCACACCATGCGATTGCATGAGTACCCCAGTATACCCCTGTTCATTCACTTTCTGCATTCTCGACGCCTGACTCCACCATGATAAAGCAATCGGCAGATGTTCCAACTAGTGAAATAGCACTGTGAGTAATCTGGGCTACTTTCACCGCCCCGCGGGCTCTGAGTTCATCCCATGCATGTTTACCCAGCAACTTTCAGGCTATAAGTCCCGGATCCTGTCTGGGTCTGGATCATAATCCTCGCTGGCATCTCCTGTTGAGGTTCTTTAAATGCTGAGCGTATAGGCGCACCGGATAGCATCGTCTGGTTAGTGTGTATATATATTTTACATGTACAATTAATAATTAACTATGCATTGTGTCTTCTGAGTGAGCTGTATGCAATTCATCAAGGGAGCCGCAATAACTATGGTTTAATTGCTGTCATGAACTGCATTTCTTTTCGTACATTTCTTAATCAACATGACGTCTTTCTCGGCTCAAATGCATGGATAAGATAGTTCGCCACTGAGTTGTAAGAAATACTTACAGATTTAAATGCATGAGTGTCGTTCACATATTTTCTTGCGTTGTATTGTGCGTGATGAGGCAACTGCGCGCAACTTCATGTAGTTCACTCAAAGGATCCTATATATCTTCGCTATACAGCTTATATGATCTTTGGTTTACTTCACATGGTATCAGGCTTAATTGGTGGTCAGGCCATAACCATTAAATGGCAAGACATGTGCTTGCAAGAAACATACACCAATTGAGTACATTGCATAAACGAGTAAACGTGCACAAATTATGTCAGCAAATAAAGGGCCAAAATAAAAGAGAATACGCGAAAAAGGGGAAACTATGCGAACATTAATTCTATGCCTCGTCGACCCGAGGCAGACGAGTATAAAACCTTCCCCTTCAGGCTGGTAAACACCGGGCGATAAACACCTGCCAATTGCTGTTACTTCTCGAAATGAAGCCTCAGTGAAAACCCGACAAATGCTCCAACTGCAACATTTCTTTTCCCTCCTGCAGTTGGTTGATATATCTCGAGTGAGTGTAATTTATCAAACTCGAGATTGTTTAGCCGACTTCATAGCACCGCTATTAAATCCAGCGTGATGGAATACTGAAGGCATTGGAGTGGTATCGGATTCCATGCGAGTACACGCAGTACTTTTTGACCTAAAAATAAACCATTCCGATAAATGCAAGAAATCCTGGCAACCAGATAATTATAAGTATGCCTTGTAAATATCTTATTATATTAGTGCTACAAGTGTGCTATTGATACAGTATAACTGCCATAGAAGAGTACAAAATACACACGACCGTACATATTAAGATTAGGTGACGATAATGTATGTCTGATTTACAGTATAAATGTATTATACAATAAATATATTGCCTGCGCACTTAGTATACATGCAGATGTACATCCAATACACGTATAACGTACCGGCATAAGAAACACGATCTTTTTTCGTACACACAGGAAAGGAAATTGTTGTTTTACGGCTTCGTACATATAGTCAGTGTCATACATGTTTAGGTACATCAATAGATGTTGCGGTTGAGATTACAGTATTTTGAGTACACTATGCATACCTTGTAACCTTCCAGAAAGTTTGTTTTTTCCCTAGTAAAAAAAAAAAAAAAAAAAAAAAAGAAAAGAAGTAAAACGTGTTCCAGTCACAATAATATATATAATATATATGTGTATAATATTATTCACAGCTGAGTGCGGAGAGGAAGAAGCCAATCCAACAGCAAAATGGTGGCTCGCAAAATTCCGTGAGTTTCGTGATCACCAATGCACGTGTATTATACAATATAATTATGATGACGTAATCCTCAGGAAAGAGGTGCAAGCCATCTTTGACCGTTACGTGAAGAACAATGTTCGTCGTCTAGCAAAGGACGAGGCGATTGCCATGTTGGAGAAGGAGTTCAGTCTTGCCCCAGAACAAGCCAACGCCATGTTCGAATCATTTGACGGCGACCACAATGGAATTATGAGCCTCTACGAATTCCAGCAGTTTTACCAATGCGTCGGAAACAGGTATACATTCTTAATAATTATCAATGAATGCACAGTGCAGTTAATATAGTTTATTCATGATGACAAATAAAAGGATGTTGGCAAGATCTGCATTGACGTACATGTATACCAGGGCGATGTTTATTGTGTAGTTCACGTCATTTACATGGACGTTAATTTGTATAGGAATTGGTTGCATATAATTCCCTTGAGTAAACCCTGAAATCCTAGCTACAAGTGCAGTCAACACATGGGCCCTGGACACTGTTGCACAAGCGCATTTCGATTGGTGTTATTTTCCGCTGGAGTCAAAATATTGCAAGAGTAGATGCAAATAGATATGGAGGTCTTGGGGGCGGATGAGAACAAAGATATCTCTGGGTGTGTATCAAATTGCGCAATGCAATGTGCTGCTTGTTTAAGATGCTCTGCAGCTGGTCTGATAGTAAATCGCCAAGGCAACGCTCATTCGGACTCCCCCGCCCCTCCCTCCTGGGCGCAAGATAGTGTGCCAGACGAGAATAGTGCAAGAATTAACTGAGATGTCACATACTCCTACTCTATACAGTATGCAGTAGATCCCACCAGCTAAGGGGGTCTTATATTCCCCCTATCCAAATACTATTACATATTATTTTACATATTCCATCTTTCGATCTTTTCAGTGCACAAGAAATGGTCAAGAAATTCGAAGAGCTGGACGCAGATGGCTCTGGGAAACTGGACGTCGAAGAGGCGAAGGTTGGACTTCAGGCTTCAGGTTTGGGAGAGAAAGAAATTGACTTCTTTATCAACTCAACCAAAGGAAAGGATGGCCAGATCGATATTGCCCAGTTTGGTAATCTGTTATTTAGACTGAAGGTTTATGAAGAGAAAAGCAAGAAAAAGAAGAAGTAGGTCAAGTCGCCTACAAAGTAATCAAAGATCAATAAAAGGCACACATTTTTTTACCCATGATATTATTTTATAACATGTTTACACACATTAAACTGTAACAGAAGTAACTTCTTTTGCACTTTTATATATTATCTGATCAAAATGATTAGCACAATTTTCTGTTCGACAATATTTTTGTAATTCCTATTAATTTACTTCCTGCATCATATTATTTCAGTTTAAACATTTTTGTGTAACTTCTATATTTTGTTATTTGAATAAAATACATGCAACTGTCAATGTTTATTTACAATTCAGTGTTCAGCAAACATATCAAAATTACATTAAGTTGATTGCTTAATATTTATTGAGAGACAAAAAAACCAAACAAAACAAATAGCGCGTTTACAAAGGCAGATCGATTAATTCAAAGTACGCGATACAATCCATCAGATAAGAGGCTGGAACGTGACAAATTCGATCGTTGATTCTAACAGTGGATGCTTTGTTATCAAGCACAACATAATAATTGCACTTTGCTGATTGACTCTCGGGTGTTTTTGAATGATAAGGGGCGACCACTGCTTCATCTTCAATTAACTCAGCTTTTGGTTCCCGTGATAACACAATGCCATCAGCCATCTTGATGAGAGAATATAATTCCTCTTTTGTTGGAGTGGGGTATTCATAGTTTCCGCCGAGGTAAAAGTGCATTCCACTGAAAAGCCCAGGGAGCTGAAAATGCAGGAAGACATCAGGGCATAGGTAAGCCATATTTCCCGATTAAATTGGGTTGGGATTGCCGTAATGTAAATACCTGAAGACTGGAATTCACACGAGCTCTATCAGGGGCATAGGAGAATGGGCTGGAGCTAGCCCCAGGAACTTGAAATGGCTCTTCCGAAACCCTTTCTTTATATTCTTCACAGGTGGATATCCCTGAAAAATAAGATTATCATAAGGTTAAAATATCACCTTGACCTACATATAATAACAATAATTTAAATTCAAATCTGAAAAAAAAAAAAAAAAAAAAAAAAAACTGGAACAAAATGATCTAAAAAGCACATAAATTAAGAAAACTCACAATCAAAATTGACAATCCATTTGCCCCCAAGAATGCCTTTGAGGAACTTCATTGTACGAGGGCACATCCCGTCCTTGTTGACTGAAGTCACAATATGTGTAACTGAAGAGAGATGTATCTCATGTATGTCTTCATCATTGGCGCAATTTCATTCATTCAATCAAACCTCGGTTGCAGTATTCTTCCACAAACTGCCCGTGCATCATCTGAACACATTTCTGCAGCTTATTTTTCTCTTCCCGAGAGAGTCCGGTTGCTATGACAACCACATCAATGTCATTCAATGACTGAGATAACACCTAATTGAAGAGTTTCATGAGAATATTTCCATGTGGAAGTTGAACCCACCGTCTGCGTTTTGGAAGCAAGTTCTGGATCAGTTACAGTTTTAGTCAGAACTTTCTTCATCGCATTGCTTTTGGATAAATCCAAGGGTGTTTTACCATGAATATTTCTTATAAAAAAAAAAAGAAAAAAAAAAAAAAGAAGAGACAGACAGAATTAAGAAACATGCAAGAATACCGAAAGGCTCGAAATCAAATTACCTTGAAGTCAACAAAGCTCCACGCGAAACGAGCATTTTAGCACAATCAAGGCGGTTGTTGAACACAGCATCGTGAAGGGGAGTATCGTGATCAAATCCAGGAGTGTTGATCACAGCTCCATTCTCCAATAGCAATGCTGCTATTTTGGTGTTTCCATGGTTACAAGCTTCATGCTAAAAATTTAAATTTACTGCAACTGATTTTTTGTTGTTGTCAATGGGTGAGAACATACAAGAGGAGTCCATCCAGCATTATCCTTGGTGTTAACCACTGCTCCATCTGACAACAGCGACAAGACCCGAGCTTCATCTCCCTGTGGACAGATAAACGAAATATAAATGTATAAAAAAAATTCAGACATTGCAGTAGTTCACTGACTTTACTCCTATAATAATCAATCAATCAATAGACAGAAGCAAGAATCATTATACTGTAGCTATAACGAGAAAAAACAACTACTTTTCTGACCTTAATAACAGCGACATGAAGTGCAGTTTCTCCTTTGGCATTTTTCTTTGATATAGCAGGACTGGTTGCAACCAATGAAGTAATCGATGAATTCAAAGCTGGACTGCTAGCAGCTTTGACCTTTGACCTGACTGGGGTCATAAGTTCAACACCTCTCCTCTTACAAGGTACTCTACTTTGCAGGTTTGGTGAGATGTCTTCATCCGGACTCACCCACGGTTGCTGGTGGTCACTGAGAGGTTTCTCAACTTCCTTCTCCTTCATGGTCACTTTTCTTTCCTGTTTCTTAGCTTTTTCCTGTTTGACGTCAACTGCATTCTCAACCTTGATCTCCTCTTCCTCAGAAATCTTCTTTTCTGGCTTCTTCAATTCCTTTTTCCTGGCTTTTTCCTGTTTGACGTCAACTGCATTCTCAACCTTCTTCTCCTCTTCCTCAGAAATCTTCTTTTCTGGCTTTTTCAATTCCTTTTTCTTGGCTTTTTCCTGTTTGACGTCAACTGCATTCTCAACCTTCTTCTCCTCTTCCTCAGAAATCTTCTTTTCTGGCTTCTTCAATTCCTTTTTCTTACTTTTCCTTTCGTATGTTTTTCTAATTTGTTCAGGAGGATCGCAGGA
This sequence comes from Capitella teleta, assembly GCA_000328365.1. NCBI lineage: Eukaryota > Metazoa > Annelida > Polychaeta > Capitellidae > Capitella > Capitella teleta. The sequence goes on along the minus strand of KB294881.1, from coordinate 114,068 downwards.
AACATCGTCAAAGAGAGGTGCATCTGCAGGGAACCGCACTGATTTTGCGTTAGGACGACCCTTTTGACAGCTGCCGCATTGCGACACAAGTCCCCCTTCCCCAACGCCCCAATGATTGTTTGACGAGATGACTTTCTTCTTCCTAACGGCTCTTTTCTTTCCTTTGCGTGTTCTGCCAGCAATGTTTGGTGGGCTCAGAATGTCAGGTGGAAGAGGGATAGATGGGAAGGGCTTCACATCTTTCTCTGAAAACAGAAACTCAAATATTTCAAATACAAAAAAAACCTGTGTTAGCGACCAGCTGCTCTAAGTGACCAGCCTAAAATCCGCCCGACCACTTTAACATGTAATTGACCGTTGTAATAGACCGTTTGGAATTGGTCATCAGTGGTCGTTGTAGACAGGTTTTACTGTAAACTGATGCCATTGCCAGACTTTTAATCACTTTTCACATTTATTTGCAGACTCCGCAGAAGTGCTCACTTCACATGGCCGCTCAAAATGAAAATCTAAACTTAATTTCAATCTAACAATTTTTCATGAATTTTAAATGAAACACTTTGAATTAACAAACCCAACGTAGGTATCTGTATTTCATCAGATGAGACTTCTGTTTCATCTGAAATTAAGAAACAATTACATGGAATTATTTCAAATGAGGTACTTGCCTTGAGAAGGGGGTTGGTCAGCAATCAGAAGTTTATTGAGCATTTTACATAACTTGACGGCTGACGTTAGCTGGCGGTTGCTTTGAATATCTTTAACGTGAGATGGAACGCTGCACACAGAGCATTGGTTGTGTACATGCCGCTCAACACAAACTCTGATAATTACAAAAGGTAAATAAATGCAAGTGCATCCAGTAAGCATTGGGCTAATGGACAATTACCGGCAGAAAAAATGCTCACAACTGCCGAGCGTGCATGGATTCTTCACTTCTTTGTGACTGTAGGAAATAAACAATGAATTGAATGAATAATCAATGTGACAAAAATTTAACGAATGATGATATCAATCAATTGACATGATGATCAAGAAGATGCAACATATACATTGCATATGGTACTTTTCACTTACATCCTTACAGTTCACTTACATCCTACGCAGGCAAATGGGATGGCCCCTTCTGCGGCTCTCGCATACTGGACTATATTAGGCATCAGGGTCACAGTTGGCGCTGTGATTATGCCAGTGACTGGCTTATCCATTTTATTCTTTGAATAATTCAAACTTAATTGGAGCACAGACAACATTATCAGTGAATTCTAGTCATTAACTACTGTCACATTGAATGAGATGCCTGTCTTATGTATGTCCATAACAATGTTCGATGATTTCAAAGAGATAACTAAAACTTCCTATTCTACCAAGAGGTGCACACACCGCTCCCGTTTCTGTGCTAAACATCAACAATTAATATACTCTATGTACTCTTACTCTGGAGTAAAATAAAGAGAGTAAACTGCTTCATTCTTTGCTGAATCATCTCCTTCATGAATATGCATGTGATATACTTGAGCAGGTAGTGATTGGTTGGTGTATCACGATGTCCGACTGATGTCCGACTTATACACTATGGTTGACCTGTATTATGGGCTATTTATGTGTTATGATTTTTCATTCATGAAAAATCTGTAAATGAGTCCTGTGGTGGCATGCTAATGTGACAGTTTCACATGGTGATATGTCATGTGACTTAATAATGAATATCACGCATATTTCCATAGCTTTACTCATAGTGATTTCATTAATTTTCTCTGAAGATCCATTTGATTTGGTGTTGGACACAATTTACTACCAGATTATACCTTGAATGGTTATGCAGCGTCTGGAACTTTCATAAATATCATTACATGCATGGAATCACAGAAATTGTGCTTCACAACCTGAGCTGAATGTGCTTACCAAACAGCGAGACGGCATGGGCATGGGTAGACCCCGGAGCCGATTGTAATTGGCCAGAATCGGCTGGCTGAAGTAAAAATGACCGGCTAGCTGCTTAAGCCGCTCAATCAATCAGAGATATCGGCTCAGCATTGCGATCGGCGGCTAGCAGCGACTTGAAGTGACTTGGCAATGGTTGCTATATCATCAAATATGTATAATGATGCCAGCAGTTAATAAAAAAGAGTGCACATATACACTACTTTCTATGTGTAGTTGTGTACTACTATATTGGAGGGATGATTTTAAATGTCCCACTTAATTACACTCTCTTGCTTTACTCAAGTTCAAGACATTTAGGGCATTTCATAAACTTCCATGAACATCATTATCACAATTATCACTTTGCTTGCAAATTCAGTTGGGTTCTAAGAACTTCTAAGTAATATATGCAGCGGGAAGAGGAAGCAATTAGAGGAACAGGTTGGAAGAGGAAAGAGGATGGCGAACCAAATGAGTTGTTGCATCAGGATCTTGAATGAAACATTTGCCATTTTTGATGACTCAGATTGCAATTGTTGGGCAACCTCTGTGTTACATATATAGGGTTGAATGATAGAATAGTCTATTGTAATGTATGAAAAATGTCTAAAATAAAACAAATTACATCGAGTCAGATGTTAAGTCGCCTTAATTCTTCGTTCATACTAGTCATCACTGGGTCGACATTTGGAGCAGAGATGAAAGCGTTAGTATGATCAGCGAAGAGAGTAAAATGAGACAGAAGTGACATCGTTAATGCAACAAAAACAATAAAGGACCTTGGATGAAACCCTGAGGGACACCACAAGAAATTGAATCAGTACAGCCATTAGAGGTACAGTCATTAAAAATTACGCTCTGTTGACGTCCCGATAAGTAGTGAAACAACGATGAGCTGTGCCGCGGATTCCATGCCTCAAAAACTTGGAGAATTATTTTATGTTGTATGGTGTCAAATGTTTTTTGAAAGTCAAGCATAACACCTATGGTGACTTCACCCTGCTCAAATGCTCTGCTGATTCTGTCGACTACTGATACCAGTGCTTGGGTTGTGTTTCTGCCTGGTTGGAAGCCAATATGATGGGAGATTTTTTACCAACAAGTAATCCTACAATCTTTTGTGGACTAGTTTCTCCAGAATTTTTAGAACACAGGCAAGAGAAAAATGGGTCTGTAGTTAAAAATTTCTTTCGGGGAACCTTTCTTGAACAATGGTGCAACTCGTGCTATTTTCATTTTGCAAGGCACGGTTCCTTCTCAAAACGAGAGGTTCAACATGTGGAGTAAATAAGAAATCAATAGCTTAACTAATTGCAAATAAAATAATCAAATTCCACTAATTTTTCAGACCGACAAAAACAATGCATGTAGACAAGCAGTGTTATGAACAAAATGGCATGACAAGCCAATACAAATTGTTTTAGGGTTCGGCAGTGCTGTTATAATAGTACAATCAATCAAAAAAGGTAGGATTAATACTAGGTAAATAGACCTATCAGAAATATACATGTAGCTAGCAACCATTGATCCACTCATGAGGGAATGTTTTACATTAAACCTAGTACGCAAATAGTGCATCTTATGTCAGTCCAATATATTTTGAGAACCCCCTGTATATGTATGGGTATACATACAGTATGGTATAAATCATTAAATTAATTTTAATGAAGCAAACTAAATAAAATCTACTTCCACAGATAGCTCAGATAGTAAGTATATAAACAATACTGTAAACAAAATAAAGACTTGTACAAATGATAACTTCTTGTAATACTGAATGTAAAATATTTGGATTGAATCGCCTGAGAGCCGCTGATAGCGTGATTGGCTGATAGCGCTGGCCGACTGCACCAATCGGCGGCGGCTGGCTAAACGGCCAATCGGCGGCGGCTAATACATATCGGTGGCGGCTCCGGGGTCTAGGCATGGGTCTCGCTGTTATGGTGTAATATCATAAATGATCAAATTATATCAAAATAGCTAGTAGCTCGCCAATCATGCCAATGGTAGCGGAGCAATATAAATAGTTAAACACTTTATTATACTACATAGCACAGATAAATCAGGTCTGTATTAGTGTATAGTGCATACCCATCGTCCGGCCCATCATCATGTCGTGATCATCCCATGGCATCTTCATGATCTTGTTGTAGCATGCCAGTTACTAGTATATAGTAATATAGTAATATACTGTTGGGCGTTATAATCCACTGGCTGTGGTTCCGCCAGTGGTCATTTGGTGGCGCCACTCTGCCAGGCTTTTTGGCGCCCAACGTGGGGCCATATAAAAGGCCTGTGCAGTCCCTCCCCATGGAGACTTGCTACACCGCTGATGGAACCCTTCCAGTGACCAAGGACCCCGTCAATCGCAGGTGAGTCTCCACTCTTTACATTGGCGACGAGGATTTGCAAAAACCCACCGGGCATATTAGCATATTTACATCATAGCGTTAGTATACCAGGGTTTATATCTGATTGTATCCACGTGAGGATGATGGACAAGCTAGGATATCCTTCGACCATGGTCAGCTATCAGACTTACAACTCCTTAAGGTAGAGTTGGATAAAATAGCGGCTGAGAACATGGCTTTGAGGAGTCAGCTGGATGTTTACAAAGGGAAGAATGCCAAGACATCTCAGACTAGTGACTGGGGTCTCCCGAGGCCTGTTCGCTCAAAAATACCACTTGCGTTGCGACATGAGATGGGGGACGTTCTGGACTTGCTGGATGACAGGACCTTCAACGGAGCACCAAATCCCCAACCATGGACACCATCACTGCCTAATGACCAGTTTCAGCAACAGCCGAGGGAAGCTTGGAACCGTCGGGTCGATGGTCAGACTCCATTAAATCATAGGGCAAGGCCCCACGAGCAGGACCCACTTCACCCGCAGGTCGAGCATTCACGGGCTGACCCTCAACCAGCTGCACCGAAACTGGGGTCCTTCGATGGGAGAGTAGATGGGGTCGAATGGCACTCTTTTCTCATGCAATTCGACAGAATTGCCAACAGGTGCCAATGGGCTCTACATGTACGCATCAATCGAATGATTGAATGTCTCAGGGGTAAAGCACTCAATTTTGTTGCTACCTTGCCTGAGTGGGCAAGAGAGGACTACGCTGAGCTTGTGAGGCGACTAGAGGCAAGATTTGGGCGCAGGGAACCCCCAGTGACAGTGAGACGCAAACTGCAAGATTTGGAGCAAGAAACAGATGAGACTATTGAAGAATTTGTGGAGAAGGCTCAACAGTTGGCCATTTATGGTTATCCCGATGCTCCTATGCATATAATTGAAACGGTGGCTGCAGATGCATTCCTTAAGGGATGCCGGGAGAAATATGCAGCACTAACAGCCATGAATCAAAACCCACAAACAGTCATCATGGCTGTGGAACTTGTGAATGCTGCCATGCATAATCAAAACGTTCTACTTGGCGACAGATCAAAATCTAAACTGCGACAAGTCCTGCGTTTTGAAGAACCCGAAGACACCCCATCTGTTCGACAAGCAACAATTGAACCAGAAGATCGCTACGGACAACTATCCTTTGAGGTGGCTGCACTGAAGGATGGCATGAACGAGATACGTAAACAACTGGCAGGGTTACTGAAATCACGGTCTCCTAGCCCTGCTCGGCAGTGCTTCAAATGTGGCCAAAAGGGACATTTCCAGGCTGAGTGTCCGAGCCAAGGAGAGTGCGCGT
>KB294881.1:35915-84799 GCA_000328365.1 Capitella teleta | reverse complement strand
ATAAACGCTTTTGAAACCTCTGACTCGAAATTTTGTTTTAACTGCCAACTGGGCTGAGACTCCGTTAAGCTCCGCTAAGGGGCTACGGACGAGCCCTGGGGACCCACGAATCTACAGGGCGTTATGATCCACTGGCTGTGGTTCCGCCAGTGGTCATTTGGTGGCGCCACTCTGCCAGGCTTTTTGGCGCCCAACGTGGGGCCATATAAAAGTCCTGTGCAGTCCCTCCCCATGGAGACTTGCTACGCCGCTGATGGAACCCTTCCAGTGACCAAGGACCCCGTCAATCGCAGGTGAGTCTCCACTCTTTACAATACTATGCTGCTGCATCAATGCCTGGGATGATAGGGAGCTATTTCAGCTAAACTAGTAAGTAGCTGATATACTTTATAATACTACAGCGAGACCGAGATACTACTGTGCTACCTAACCTAGTCAGACGCTGGATACTAATTAACCGTGCCACTCTTTTGAGACTTTTCGGCTGGCTCCTGCGTCGCTTCAGCCTTTTACTGTATTATGTCAGATACGAATTAGTGAATTAAAATTTAATGAAGTATGTGATTGTGAATAGTTCAATAGTCTAATACTATTACTAATACTATACAGTATACTCATAGTATTATAGTAATACTAATAGTAATACTAATACTAGTAATAGCCTAAAAATAAAAATAGGCCAACCCACCAAAAACTGCACTGCAACAGACTTCCCAATTCCTTCAAAACTTCTCGGGTCTTTTCCCATGACACTTTCGCCATGGTTTTATTCAATATTTCACCGTTTATATAGTAAAATCTTCTTTATTCGTGGTCAAAGTAGCAATTGTCCATTTCTGCGATGTTTGCAATTCCCACCATTTGACAGCCGGAAGTTGAAGTGCCCCTTCTTCAAAACCGCGGGAAATCATAACGCACGTGACAGCAGTCGGCGGGTCCAATTTGCTTCTACGCAAACATGTCATGTTTGAGAGAACGTGGAATTACTTAAAACTATTTATTTCAAATAATTTCAAAATGTAATTAATGCCATCAGTGGTTTCAAAGTGGATACATACTGAGTTTCTGATGTGTGTTATTTACATATGTGTATATCAATATATTTACGTCGGTCGAATGTTTTGGTCGCATAACATCCGGTTTTATTTTCAAGCCCTGTTGAAGTATTTAGACATCATATGACTCACTAAGTGATACACAGAAAAGACAATAATCGAAAAATATATTTTATTCGACTATTCTTTGCAGAGAAAACTTGACTTAATGAGGAATCTTCTTTGATCACGAATTCAAGTGACGTCGAGTATTGACAAACAATGTGACGTCATCACTTCTTGTGCTCAATATTTAGGACAAGCAAAGGGAACTGTCAAAATCTCTCTCGATCACTACAGTTGTTGTATTCAGACTTTGCATCGCAGATTGGTCCTCGTCCAAGCTAGCTTTTTTGTGAACCTATTCTCTGGAATTCCAGGTAAATGTACGTTCTTTTTAATTCAATTGATAATTAGCTATGATTTCCCTTACCTTCTCATAACAGGAATTCATCATTTCCTTCATCCTATTCGGTATTCCTTGCAAGTTGAAGTTGCATCCTTCATTCCTTGATAAGTTGATTAGATTTAGTTAATTAGTTACAGAACTCACACAAGCTGAAGCTGACAAGGGTTGAAGGGATAAGCGACTGGAGTGGGTCTCATTCACCCTTTACACTGTAGCTGTGACTATGAAAGTTTCAGTCACTTGTTCAATCAATGACTGAATGAGTCAGTGACAGTCATCAGCCAAATCAGGTCATCCGTCATGTAATCATGTATTCATTTATGATTTAGCAGTTACAAGTACTTGAACTAGTTACTGTAGTATGTATCACTGCTTTATTTTATAATAATAAATTTATTGTATAATATTTATAAATATATATCACAAATAAGTCACTTATAAATAAGTTAAAAGTGTTAAGTGCAACTGAACAATTTTATTTGGAATTATGGCGCTATATAAATAAAAAATTCATTAATTTATTCATTAAATAATTCCTATTGGCTGAGTGGAGAAACCAAAAAAACCCAAAAAACACAGGCCTATTTGGTGTCCACCCCACAAGCCTCCAAGGGTCGCCAGCCATGTTCAGCAAAGATCTTTTGACCAAGGCTCTCTGCTGATTAGGCGTACTTTTGATTATTTTTAATTAATCATTTAATGTTGACTAATTCTAAGAGTCAAAATTCTGCAGCACTCAGGGAATATAAATATCCTGACACAAATCAGGGATAATGCGCGGGTATTCTTCATGGTCAAATAGCGTACTGCAAGTAATAGACAATGATGTAGACCTATTTCTATACTGGGGCTCTTATTTTCTCGGTTGACGGTAATACATTGCAGATAACGTTGAAATATTCACCCAAGTGGAAATTTCAGCATCAATTAGACAATAATAGTATCTTGAAAAAATAGTGTCTGTATTTCAGTCAATGATGGTCGATAACTATACATAAATTAAGTACTTCTTTTGGTTCACTTATAATAATTATTTGCTGCTCTTTGGGTGTTAGTCTGGTGCTTATACTCGTAACTTTCTTCACTCAATTTTCTTATCTAATTATTGCATAAAGCTTTATTTGCGCAATCTAAATCGATATTGTTTTAATTCAAAAGGAGGTAAAGGGGACTAGCAAAGCTTCTGCTGTTTGTCCTTCAATTTGAGTTATATGATTGTTTTCTATGAATCGCAGTCAAATATGTGATAGTGTTCTGATCTAAAAGGAGTATGTTATCATCACCTGAACTTAACTGAACTTGGATTTATTTAAATATGCATGGTTTGAATGTAGCCATTTATATTAGTTTGAATACTTTCCATACTTGATTATTTTGGTATTAAACTGTGCTATTCAGAGAATGAATTGAAATGAAATGTTGAAACCAAATGAAGTGGAGAAATAAAAAATAGCATCCTGAGCTTATCATAGCCTTGAATTTTAGATAAATCTCAATAATGGCCAATGGGCTTTACCATGATACAAGAAGTCGTTTTGCACACACATAATAAATAAATATTATCTGAAATAAGTTCAATGTGGCACATGGGAATAATAGTTTTAAAGGGAGGGAGAACCGGTTAAAAATGGACTTTGAGTCGTTATTTGATGCACCAAAAAGGATTCCTATGTCTGGCCCACACAAGGAATATCATCTTTTTTTTAGTTAACTTTTTATTTTTTTTTCATAGAACATTGAACCATCAAAGCCTTATATGGTGAGAACTCCTCGCACAACTTGCAATTTTTACATCCAGCAATAATGGAATAATCAATGCAATAGTCGATGTAATCGATGGAATATGTAAAATCTTGTTAGTTCAATACTTGAGAGGCAGTAAAATTGCAATCACCATTGACATGTTGGGTGCAAGACACTTGACGCCGAATGAGACTAGAGTTTCTGCATTGATCATTCCGCATCCAGGCACGTGTGATTTATTACTCTCAACGTTATTGTATTGACCAAACACTCGGTGATCGCCAATATGATCATCATTTATTCTCCCCAACAGTCTCCCAGTATTGTTCCTATCTCACATCCCGATCTGTTATGCAAATCACGTGAAACCTTGCACTCCAGTTGCCATCAACGTTAGCTCAGTCACTCAGCCTGTGACTGATACCCTCTTTACCAATCCTCTGTATACGGTTGCCTCTAATCATAAAGGAGAAGATCTTGTACTAATTGCAAATGAATCGTGTTATATGACCCAATATATGTGGTCAATTCAGAGCTTTTCTTCAACTGCATTCTACAGAAACCATAAGTGAGTACTTTGGATGGTCTTCAAATGCTTATTGAAGGATATGAAGAAATTACCAGCATAAGATGCTGCAATATTGAAAAATCATTTATAAGTACCCGATGTAAAGTCCCACTCATACTGTATGTGCATGTAAAATACCAACCATGAATCATGTCCGATCTTCATATTTATATACGCACCAACTCATGTGTAAAGTGCAGTTAACAGTGCCTCTGTGCCAGCATCAAACAGTTAACATCCATTTAATGTCCGCTTACAATCTTTACATGCAATTTGATGCAACGCGGAAACAGCCTGCAATTGTAAACTCGTTCATTCTCAATGCATTGCATCTTTGGTGTTAACAACACTGATACATATCACTGCGCTTTCAGTTCCCAGATATTCCCTGACTCAGTAAGGGAAATATCTTATCATTCCTCGGAAATATTTCTCTGGCTGATTCAAGTTTTCTGTGACCTTTATGCACTCGCCTCCTCTTGATGTGTAAGAATGTGTGCATCACTGATGAAATTGTTTCACAATTTAATTTGAGCTGGAATAGTGGCAAACAGTCTTGATGAATGAATGTTTTCAATATTTTATATGAACCTCGATGTATCTTTAAACTTATCGATTTTCTAATAACACAAGTGTTGCAGTCATTTAGTCTCATGAACTTTTATTTTTTATTTTTTATTTTTTTTTAATAGCAGCCTGGTACTCAACGAGATCAGTTTGCATTACCTGAAATTTCTAAAACGATATTTTCTTCACAAACATTCTCTTTTACCCACACAGGTGTCTTAATGGGCAAATCCAGTCTAGATGGGTTTCTTAATTATTTCTCTCTGAATGTGGCTCTGTGTAGGCAGAGCTATCCGGTTCGGTTGAGTAAGATCACCGAAGCAGCAATAACGAAAGCATTACCCGACCAGGTCTTATAAAGGGACGCATGTTGTTATTGATCAGTGTCTGCTGGAGTCACTACATGTTTACGTTTAGCGTTGAATCATGACCAAGTACACGAACCAGGAATGCCTCGGGTGTGGTTTGCGTTGGTCAGACATCCAGAAGAACTCAATCCTGCATAAGATTATTGAGCAAAGGTAGGCAGTGTTTTCTGTCAGCATGTCTAATACTCACTTCAGTGTGTTATTGCTTATCATGTGCACGTGCATCGACAGTGAGATCGCTTCATAACTCTGTCCCCTCTACCTTTCTCAGTGGGTGTTCATTGCTGTTCGCCTGTGAACTTTCTTATTCAGTTACACTGTTAAAAGGTGTGCATTGATTTATTATAATAACACAGTTCTGTTAATACTGAGAGCCGGGCTTCGGGCATCTCTTTCTTTCCCATGAATGAAAAAAAAAACTAAAAACGATATTTAAACGATGTTTAAAGATTTAAATAATTTATCATTATGTTTATTTATTTACCATAAACGGTTTAAGGTGTGTTTATTATCATTTTCAATAGTGCAATACTCAGTGAAGTATATAAGGACTTTTCAAGCTTCTACAAGTAGCGTGAATTCAGCGCCATCATAATTATGGTGTGAAATTAACACCAATTAACACAGTCCTGTTAATCAGTTGGATACGTTCGTTTTCGCGGTATTGTTTTGCTGTATAATGGCCATCGTCAGCGATGTTTTGCATTCGACCTTTGACCCCATTCAATTTCGCTTTTACACCATTCCGTCTCCACGTCACATTGACTTCTCCGTCTGCTCGAAATTGCTCGCATTTATCTTTCAGCCTGTGACTTTGACCACGCTCCCAAGGTCACACGCTCTTCACACGCACAGAAGTGGATTCTTGGAGGCCAATTTCCTTTCTATATCCTCGCAAAATATGTGTTGAAAGCAATAACTCATGGATTGGAATTTTTCTTGTTGACAGTTCTGTCGATCGAAATCTCATGCATGTGATTATATACATGTAATATATTGCTACTGATTCGTTGTATTGGCATGCACCTCCGCCACCTGGTGACCAGTTTGCACGCTGTCATCTGGTCAAGTTATCTCATTCTGCGCGAGGATGCCTCAAAGGGAACACGAAACAAACACTCGGCGTCAATTGGTTGCCCAACGGCTCCGATTGTAAAAGCGACAGTGTTGCATAATGGTGGCACGTATTGTATTAATATTGTATTTGATGACCAACTGGCCTCAAGCCACAGATACTCATCAGCTCAGAATGCTAATCGTTCTTGCTGATTTCCATTTGTGATATTCATCTGGGTTCGTATTCCAATGAACATGCTGACACCGGGACTCCTCATAAATTCATAACGCCAATGTCAGAGAGCGCAGCATAAAAGCGCAGTCTTTCTGCTTGTTCAGTTTCTCTCAAATCTCGCTTGTTTGCTCAGCTAATAGGTTTGGAGAGAACGAAGCAGAGCAGTGTGCTGCTATAGATGCATGCGGATGCCATTCTGCATTTCCTCCCCCTGTTCAACCATAATTGAATCACACCATCATAATTCACCACCTAAGCATTTCTTGCTTTTTCAGCGATGCAGTGAGCGCTTCTCCCATGGCTACGGCCAACCCCCTACTCCAGGGTCAGGGGTCATCCATGGATCTTGCTGTTCCTCCTCCTAACTGGACAGAGGACGCTCGACGACGTAGCAGTGCCAACAGTGTGCGCCTACTCAGCCTGCACGATCGCTCGAATTCTGACACCAACTTAGCCCAGTCGACCGACTCCAGTCTCCATCGCTGTTCCAAGCTGAGCGTTGATCGTGAGGAGTGCACACTGGGGGCGTTTGAGTTCATCACCGTGTCATGGGACATCGTCGAGGAGGTCGGAGCCAATGACTGGATTGGGCTCTTTTTAGTTGGTTAGTATAATATGTCATCTAACACTAGTGCGAGTCTTTGGCCGATGTGCATGAGATTTAATTGTCGCACTTTGCTGAGTGTCAAGAGGTTTTTGCCATAAAACGTGAGCTTGACTTCCATTCAGTAATTCGACAGATATTCTTCCTGTCATCCACTTTGATTAGTACCAAAGTCATTGCGACCCCGAGACTTTTATCGCTCTGTCGAATGTCTGCGGTGACACCAGCCGCTTCGTGGGTGGAATATCTCCTGCGGGAGTTGGCTCTGCTTCAGCCGAGAGATCGCTTCCTGACGACCATCTCTCCTTCACCATGGATCTGTGTTGCACAGACGTTGGGAGCTCGCAATATTCATTGTAATCCCTCTTGAAGTAAGACAGATATCCTGGTGATGATTTGGGGCTGGGAGTATGAGATGTGTGAAATGTGAGAGTAAGTAAGAGCAATAGACAGGTCAAGAAAAGAGGGTTGCGCCATGCGTCACAAGCAGTTTAGGATAAATGGACGCGTCCCACGAGATACTTCAATTTCACAATCAACTGCACACAAAGCTCTCGTTCCGTCATAACACTCGCTGCTTCCTGCTTCTGCCAAGGAAATCAATTCCTTCTCCTCGATCCTCTCTCTCCTCTTTTTCGCCCCATTGCTCTGTGTTAACAAGGGGAAATTGTCAGAATTTCCCTCTGTAATCTCCCATGAAGAAGTAGAATTCATGCAGCAAGCAATCCTTCCCGCTTCAAATCCCTTCCTCTCCCCGGCTTCCCCTTCCCTAAATGTGTTCCATTCCACTCCACTTGGCTCATGTGTACCCTGCCATATCACCTTGCGCTTAATCCAGTGCTGTATACTCCCAATAACTCAAGCGAAGTTGCACTTAGTAACCCCACTTTCCATAGGTCACAAGTTCACGAGAGCCATAACAGATCAACTTCTGGCTTTTGTCAAAACAGCGTTCTCTTTTGCCAATCCAATTTCAGCAAGGTCATATCGCCATTAAAGCCCCCTCCCTCTTATCTATCTTCCTCCTCCTCCCATCTCTATCCCGCTTAATGTCTCCATGTCACCATAAACTCCTGTGTTTCATCTGATGAGGTCTTCTTTTTGACTCCTGTATGTATTTATTTCATGGCTGTGTACGAGTCAATCACTCCCTTGTTACATAGTGCTACTGTCTGTATGGTAATTGTGTAGCAGGCTAGTCACAGCCCCTGGGGTCTGTCGATAAGAATAGGATTATAGAGGCAAGCTGCTTGTATATCACGTACACCAGTGCAACCAAAGGACTTTAATTCAACGTGGCTAGTAGCCCTTAAGGGGAAGCTGACCGATGCCGAGGAGGCTTGTGCATTTAAGGCGTGGACCAATGCACAAACGCATCAATTGGAGATGTTAAAACTCATAAATCAGCAGTCTTGCGCACATTGTTATGATGCGATTGCTCGTTGTTATGCGGCATGAAATTAATATTTTAACTTCTTTGCAGATGAGACTGTCTCCAGCAACTTTCTTGACCAGAAAAATCGTGGCCCAGAAGGAACAAAGAAGGGACAGATCCTGTGGTGTTTGGACAATGCGGGGCACGACCTTGTTGAAGGTATTCACTTTATTAATTTTAACTCCTTTGTTGATTGATTCATTTCAGCTGAGAACCGGGTTTGTTTTCGTTACTATCACGGAGCGTCGGGGGACCTTCGAGCGATTTCGCCCACAGTGAACGTGCTCAACCCGAATGCCGCCAGCCCCCCTCAGGTACGTTGCCATAGCAACCCCGTTTATTTCATTCTGATTGCTGTGTTTATGGATCAGTGAAGAGCTTCTTCTTGTATGTAATTTACCAGCGCCACGAGATGATCGACGTAACTCGTTCAGAACTCTATTAATGTAAAATCTCTGTTCTTCATTGAGGTCTTTTGGCAGTAGTCTGTAATCAGGAACAGAACAGTTACCCCTAACTGCAATCACATGAAGCACATGTAAAATCACTCAAATTACTGAACTGTGCTTTTCTGTTCAAACACGTCGTCAGTTTGTGACAGAACACGTTAATGAGAATTTATGATGACCGCTTAATTAAAGAATCAGGCTTGGGTTTCGGCAAAATAACCTTGTTCAAAGCCAATTTATCTGCAGGATATGAAAGTGTTTTAGCTGTGTTCTGAATTTGGAGTGAGCATCTGTTTCATGTCATCGATATCTGTTAATGTGAATCAATAGAAGGGAGAATGCATTGCATTTGTTATGAGTCTTTGCATTGGGGCGGCTGGTATGGTGCGTGGATTACCTAGCACTTGGTTTAGACACAACATTGGTTTTAATGATTTCTTTATTTGCAGGGTGCCTCGCATGTTAAGGGCTGCAAAGAGGCCGAGCCTGGTTCTCTCGTTCGGGTGACGATTTCTGGTGAGCTATTTTTCTTAGATTGAACGTAGCATCAGTTTTGCTTTTTGAAATGTACTTATTGATGTGGTTGCATGCTGTGTATATTATCAGTACAGGTTTGAATAATAATTTGAATCCTGGAAAAATCCACTCTGATGCTCAGGGAAGGATCCATCACAATGCTAATTAATTGTGAATGTGTCATTTATTGAAAGTAAATAACCAAAAATAATTGGTAAATCAAGAAAGCGCCTCAAAAGACTGTCTCCTCATACAAAAAAAGCAACTAATAACACGTACACAAGGATCAACTCGATGAACGGAATGCGGCAATTGGTATTTTTTTCTATGTTTAAAATATGGTCTTCAAGCATGTGAGGCAAGAAAGCATAGATTAATGAGTATGGCCGGTTCAGTGTTCACAGTGAGCTTAAGTCCATATGATCAGTTCGTGTTGTTCTGAATCTGTTGAAGAGGGCAACCGTACGTACCCCATAATGAGCCCACTGCGTCTTAATTGAGGTGGTTTTATTAATTAGACTCCTCTCTAATGTGATTTTGAGTTCAATGGCATAATTAATTAGTTTCCCTTATATGGAAGTGTGAGACATGATGATTACAGATTTATGCATTTTATTTGAATGAAATGTCATGGCTTATAAGCAATTGCCTTTAAGCAGTTCTCAGCTGATGAGCTGACATGAGAGGATTACTGAGTTTACATGATCAATGCTGCCACAACCTGCAGTATTGCATCACAAAGCCAGGTTCTGTGTGCTGCTGTTCATAGTAGGGTAGTATGTTGCACAGAGGATCTTTTCATGAAGTCAGGGGAAATACCTTATATCGTTTGAGGAGCTGTCGTTCCCTCATATGCCCTTTGTGGTTCAACTGAAAATTTAGACATTTCGCTTAATATGACAACATTTCTAATGAGCAGTGGTCATACTTTTTGAAATCATGAATTATGTCTTAAATTGGAATTTCTCTTGTTTAACAATTAATTATTATTTTAAAATGAGAATCTTCAAAGTTGGATGAATCCATTAGTCATTAATTTTCCGGTTCTCTGCTTACAAAGAAACTGATTTATATTAGTTTCTTGTCGGAAATTGTGGTTTTTTGAGACGTCATGCTACGTTGATTCACAAATCTGTGTTTATTCTTTCTATTCATCAAAGTGAGGTTTTGAAAAGGATCAGATTTTTTTTCTTCAGAAATCCACTGGTTGTTTCTCAGAACAAAGAAGGTTTATTTTACCCTTGAATTTGCGGTTCTACTGTCGTTATCGAATACAAAACGAGTGTTCTTTCCTTCACTTAGCATCACAATTATTTAAGCTAGTACTTACGATTCACTTAGATTTATGAAGCTGGTTTTTATCTGGTAATCCATCACCTTTTTCATCGGATATTTTACAATTTTTATTTTGCTTTTGCAGCAATCTTTGCGCGTTACCTGAAAAAGGGCATGTTCTTCAACCCTGACCCCTACCTCAAGATATCCATTCAGCCGGGCAAGCGATCAAGCTTCCCTCACTTGGCCCATCACGGTCAAGAATCCAAGACCAGCACCCAGCAGAGCACAACTAGTCCCCAGTGGATGGAAGAAGTGTGAACTTGAGCAATTTTGTTCAAATTTGATAATTACTCATTTTCAGGCATTTTCATTTGAAGCGCTGCCTACCGACGTCCTGGAATTTGAGGTCAAGGATAAATTTGCCAAAAGTCGTCCTACGATTAGTCGATTCCTGGGAAAACTCACTGTTCCTGTGCAACGACTTCTTGATCGAACGTCTTCAAGGTGAGATTCTTCAAACGTCTATCCTAGGTTGTCCAAAATTATGAAATTTATCACTGTGCTTGCATTTATTGTGCTGGTCTCCTTTTTCTATCAGTTGCATCCCATAATTGCTTATCTCTGCTGATTGAGAAATCGCTTTATGTTGCTGTGCTCAACTAAAGTCAACAAGGCCAATGGTCGTTACAATGGAACTTTGATATCTACTCTCATTAATTAGATAATGAATGAATAGAGTTAGTTTTATTATGGTTTTCATATAAATTATTATTATGTCAGATTGATTTCCTGAAATCGGAACTGTGATGAGGAATATGACCTCTATTTTCTCTCCGGTTGTGAGATATCAATTTTGTGATACGTTTCAGGACAACCAAGTTTTTCTGTATAGCAATGAAGGACATGTTCTTCAGTACTGTTTCCAATATGGCTCTCATGATTCAGGATATTCTGGAATTGTATGAGCGTAAGTTTCTGTTAATTTCACTCATTTGTGAGTGATATATATTTTGGCCGAGTGATTCATTTGCCAAAGTAACCTCACGAGGTGGAGATGTTTTTGTTTCCGATTTAGATGTACCCGGGGGGTGAATTGACAAAGCAGGTGTGTGAAGGAAAATGAGTGCGCTAATTGTTATTTTACAATCTGACCCTAGGAACTTTCAGTTGTTTGTGTTGAAACTGCTTCATGAGATTGTATCCATATGTCTACATACTGTGTAATATTATGCTTCTCTGAGAGTTGTCATGTGGCCTTGGGTAGAATTGATTCACTTTTTGTCAGTTTATGAGGCGAAGGGTTTAAGTGCTCATTACTGGTTTATATTTTGAAATTGATTGATCACTGCATAACAAGGAACTGTATTTGGTAGTATGCAAAATGAAAACCACTCTCGCAGTGTTGTGAATATGATCGGGTGGTACCAGGTGGCTGCCTGGTTGCAGCATTCATGTTTGGGGCGCTAGACCTCAATTATCGCTCTTCCATCCTTTCATTCTGTTCTCTTTCAGTCCAGCGACGTTAACTTTCAACTTGATGAGGAGAAACCCATCAGACAACGTGAGCGGGATTTTGGCGTTTACGGTGGACATAGACAGACAAGGTCAGAGACCAGGGTTGGTTGGCGCTCGTATTAATTAGGATTTAATTTATTCAGGTGTCGATTTGACGAAAGCTGAGCGTAGAAGAAAGTCAGAAGAAGGAGCAGCCTGTTGTGTTGAGAACGGAGACGTTCCCTTGAATGACTCTGATTTGGATCTTACGGCTTTATCACGCGGTCGTCTTATGGAAAACTTTGACATTGATGAAGCTGAGATTAACCTACAGACACCTTCAATAGCGGCAGTGCCGAGTATTGAGTGTGGACCAACGGGAAAATGGAAGCAATCTGGCGTTCCGGTTGGGGTGGTACGCCCATTTTCCGTCGTTGAGCCAACGTCATCGATGGATGGAGAAACGAGTGGGGAATCGCCTCCCCCCGATAGGAACTCCATCCCCCCTCCCCTGCCCCCCAGGAAACATCGCGGTAGCAGCAAAGTGAAGAAGGCTCCGCTTGATTTGAGCAAAGCCTGCAGCATGTCGGAGCTGTCGTCCATGCAAGTTCCAGTCGTCAATCTCAGTGAGCTGCAGGTTCCGGAAGGATTGCCCCCACGAGAGAACCAAGCCAGCTTTGACAGCATGGAAGCTTTTGCTGGCTCCCAGGAGAATATGCACAATCGCCATGGCAACAGCAGTTCATCAGGTGCTAATGATTCAGAGGAAGCGGCGCCAGCGCAGATCGTGGTCACTTCCCAGGTGGTCACTCAGACTGCGTCCAACTCACTTGAGGTCAGTGGTCCCCACATCTGCACAGCCATCGAAGAAGCGGCGAGTGAGCAAGAGGAGGCGTCTTCTGCTGAGAATGCTGCCGTTGACATGCGACCGGTGCCTGCCAGGCGACAGCTGAACGTCAGCCAACGTACGTCCAACCATCAAGCCATCAAGGAAGAACTCCAGCGCTGGACGCAACAACACAGCCTGTCAAGGGAGATTGCAGACCTTCCACCGGCGCCTCCTCCTCCTCCCCCTCCTCCTCCTCCTCCACCTCCTCCTACTCCACCACAACCACCACCACGCACATCCGCATCGATCACCCCAAGAGATCGCTCGGTGCCTCTGCCCCCTCCCCGCGAGGGATCTCAGCTCTCCTCACCACCCGCCGTTTCCTCCGGGGGGGATGTCCCCCCTACTCCCCCCCCTCGGCTCCCCAGCACGTTTACTCACTCCCCTGCTTCCAGGACGCATTCGCAACCCATCGCTCAAGCGGTAGAGGCCAGTCCGTCTCGCGTCGTATCTGAATCTGAGGTCTCGAGGAGTCCGAGGAATCGTCAAGACATTCAGCAGGAACTGCTGAGGTGGCATCAGGAGCAGCAGTCACGACTGTCATCGCAAGGGGCAGATGTGACGGGGTCTAGACTTTCATCTTCCCTCAACAACACATCAATTGAGAGTGAGGCAAATGTTTCCATGGACAGTGATACTGCTGCTCAAGGTTCTGGTAATTATTCTCTTTCTTCTTGTCCTTTATGCTGCCAATGCTGCAACATTATGTTCATTGAAAAAAAGGTAGTCTGTAGAACAAGGACAAGATACCTTTTTATAACTTAAGATAAGCTTAATTGATTTGATGACAAAAATGTGATGTCTCAGCTGATCTGCAATCAGCCTTTGATCCCATTAAGCATGTCAGCCAATCAGAAGCCAGTATTTTGTGATGTCATCCTCAAGTTGACGTCACAATAAGTATGTGACATCACAAGTTTATGAGCTTAAAAGATTTTGGATTTATCGTCTTTCCTTATTAGCATGTCATCATTAAGGTTTGCCTTTTTTCATTTTCAAATATGCAACATTGAAACTCTAATCAAGAAATAAGCAAAACCATGCCCAATGAGTGTATGCTATTGCATGCAAGTATTTTATTGAAATTATCACCTTAAAGAATTTATACCTCTTCTGAGTTCGTTCTAAAATCCAGCTCACATAATTTGTCAATTCATTTAGACATTTCATTAATTAGAGCCAATGCCGACCTCCTGGACACGCGACCAACGCTACCATCCGTCCCTGCGAAATCTCCCATTTAACCATTGTAAACTTTTCCTTGATTATCTTTGAATCATCAGAATTCAGAGTGCAGTGTACCAAATATGAATAACATTTTCACTCATTTCACTTATGATATGGAAGCAGATATCAGCATATTTCCAATGATTCTGATCCATGAATGTGTTTCGTCTGCAGCTGATGACCAGTCCTCTGCTGACCAACCCAGTCGTCTGCCGTCCATCCTAGAGAATCGTCGTATTCGTTTTCTCGTAGTTGAGCCTCAGCCCGGTGAAGAGCCCCTGCCCAGAGGTCAGTGAACTCTCTATTTAATTAGCATCCTTCCTTTGCTTCAATTCAGCTCGCTTCATTCAATGATATTGTTCACATGATTAGTTGATTACCCTCCAGTCAGGCTTCTCATATACAATGTAGAACACGTACGGTATTTAGAAATCATAACGTTGTAAATTAGTGCGTTATGATTGCTGAAAGTACTAGTAAATCATAACGTAGCTATCGTGTTCCGATTCGATTGCTTTGTTTGCTATCTTATAAGATCTTGATTCGTTCAGACCTCGTTGTATTGGCCGATTTCTTCCTATCTCTTCATTTACTGACGCGTGAAATCGATTCAGACTCCTTTGAACATTGTCCCCATGTCGCACCCGCCTCTGTTCATATTTATGCTGAATCTGCAATTTTTCAATCTGTACGGCTGAAATTGAAAAAGATAAAAAACCAAGTGCGAAATGAAATTGAATTCCATCAATTATGCATGCGCTCCTAGTCATAAGCATGTTGTGATGCTGGTAGCAGGTATGCAATGCAGCTTATTTCTTAATTTATAAATATAACCGTAGCAACACAAAGTCACAGTCTTTCTGTGCTCGTAGCATGCTGTACTACAGTATGGAAGCAACTGAGGCGAATGAGTTTGTACTCAAGTATTTCATCATTAACACAAGGTTGATGATTGCGTAAAAAAACTGCTTCAACACTTGAGTATAGTATTATCTATACATGTACAATGCTGAATGTCGTAGCTAGGAGCTATCACTTTTTCAAATCAATTTTTTTCGCGGAAGTTGTTCAGCCTAAGCCACGAGCCTGTGGTCATACCAACTCCTGAATAACTCAAACTGTTCAGATCCCTTTTCACTCCCGCCTGTTACCAAGCCATGGGATTGTGTTAATAACTTATTAAGAATATTCCACTGATAAATTCACCGATTATATCATAACTTTTACTCGTTTTAAAGTTTAAATACTCAGCGAGTTCGTAAGAGCAAAGTTTGATGGTTCATCAGTGCACGCGAATCAGAATTACAGGAAGCGCGAGAATTTCGCGCGTTCTTCTTTTGTTGTTTTTGCGGGATGTCGTTCGTGTTGTGTGTCTGTAAAAATTAAACAACGATGAGAATAAAGCACTGGCTGCAGTCGAACGACAATGACAGTGCGAAGTTTTATTTTATTTCAAATATTTTGCTCTTCTTAATATTTAAGCTTAATTCCCACTTTTGTTGTTGTTGTTGTTGTTGTTGTTGTTGACGTATTCTTAAAATTTATCCAATTATCGTTTAATTTTCACAAATTTGTATTCTAAGGTGATGTGTGTAGTTTCATTATGATTCCTAAGTACAGTCGAGAAGCTTGGAACAAAGGCACCTTAACTGCACTGTTCTCTAGATGGCCTTGGTTGGACTCAAAGTTCTTTGGCTCAGTTTGAAATCTGAAGGACAATATTTACTTTTTCCCGGGGTTTTTCAATGCATGGTTTTGAAATCCCAGCAATTTTGATAAAACCGCGAAAACGTTCAATGATTCATGAATGTAGATTTCGTTCCTGCAAATTCCGTTCTAATATCAAGCTCAGGCGCGTTCATCATCATGACTTATGAGGAGGAGGCAATGACCTCAACAGCTCATTGGTATATGCCTCATGCAATCATTGTGTCCTCCCCCCCCCCCCTCCCTCGTAGTCGCCCTAAATGCTCCCTCTGCGTTAAGTGACCTGATTAAACACCCCGTCCTCCATATCTCTGTGTGGTGGCGTTTGCGCTTTTAAGAAGACCCTTTGTTTGATCATTCTGAAGGCTGCGGGAAAACGGAGCACGAAGCGACGAAGGCGATTCATTGTTATAATGTGCTCGCAGCTCAACTCGTGTTGACGCGAACGTTGAGTTGTGCGCATATAATGCTTGCTCTTGTTATTTACCGTGCGCTCAAATATGGATTTGATTAATAACAGTACATAAACAGTACTAAATAGTGAATGCTCAAAGTGATGAATTTCATGCACTCCCGATCTGAGTAACGCACAGTTGTTGGATATTATGATAATTATATCGAGTTCCTGACGTTAATTTTGATATGAACTTAGAAGGAACCCCATTAACAGTCGGAGTTGTCCCCAAACGACTCTCTTGTATGCCATTCTTGGTACCCTGCTGCAAGACCCGTACCTGAACGCGGAAATCTGCCTGTCCTACAATTCCTTCTTTCGCACGCACGCACGCTCGTCTTGAAATTCGCTTTCTAAATACACGTGTAAGTGCCGATTGATATCGGATTGCGGATGCAGCGAATTCGTGTCGCTCAGACTAAGAACCTCCTCATTGGCAGACAGTGTGCTTCTATAATATTATGTCAGTGATTAATCTGAATATGCGTGCATTATTTTGTACATGAATATCCCTACCCCATTTAAAACTGCTGTTTTTGGTCTTAAATAATTGATTCATTGGTAAATTCGTTTCGGCTAATAATCGAATACGTCTCATCGGTCTTGAAGAATTGGGTCAATTTGAGCGAATCTAATGTTTGGTTAAATGTCAACAGGGTTTAGCATTGTGACCCACTTTTATATCTCAATGGAAGCGCGCGCGTATTTCCAAGAATGCACCACTCTGTCACTACATGTAGTATTAAGTGCGCGGCTGTACCAAGTAGAATGACGTCATCGATTTGAGGATGCAATTTGAAGCGGCATCGGTACCATCAGTACCATGTTGCTTCTGCGCTCAAATGCACTGAACTTTGTAGCTCTTAATTTCGCCACCTCACACAGAAGAAAATAACAGACGTAATAAAAAAAATTATCTCTCTTCTCTGAATCCTTATCGCAAGCTAAATTCTAAGAATTGAATTTCTCTGAAGTTTCTGTAATTGTAAAGCGGGAAGGAATGCTTGGACATTTTGTCTGGCTTCTTTATTTTAGGTTATTATTATTATTATTATTATTATTATTATTATTATTATTATTATTATTATTATTATTATTATTATTATTATTATTTATTATTATTATTATTATTATTATTATTATTATTATTATTATTATTATTATTATTATTATTATTATTATTATTATTATTATTATTATTATTATTATTATTTTATTTATTTATTTTTGAATGAAACTTTGTTTTTATTATTTTTTTATACTTTGTTTTCATGATTCTGCTCATGTTAAAGTTCGATTTATGATAATATCACACCTGGCCGTAGTCTAGTAAATTAAAGCCAGTTTATTGTGCTACATACCGTCATGCTGATTAATTAGGATCAATCCACGTAAAACCGGAGTCAACCGAGGTTGCAATCTCTTTTCACCCCTCGATCCCTTGGGGACAATTATGTAATCGTGCCTATTGTCAAACAACCGCAGAGTAAATTGACATTACGTAATCAGAGTCGGCCTCTTCGGGTTAGGAGAACAAGAGCGGCATGCGCACTCGAGTCGCCGCATGTGAGTCATTGTTTGAGGACACTGTTCCTACAGCGTATAAGTGCGTCGCCACCGAGCGCAGTCGGTTAATCTCCGCCTGCGCACAATGACAGACGGCATCTATCGCAAGCGTACTTACGACTTGGCTGACCTCAGCGCATGCAAATCAGGTTGGTTGACGACCTGGTCAGTTCATGCTGCATTCTATAAACCGAACGCGTTTTGATCAGTTGTACTCAGAAATGAATGCTATGCGAAGGGAGAGCGTCCTAACCGGGAATTGTGTGCTTGCAGGTTGGGAGGCGCGCATCGACAGCCATGGTCGCGTGTTCTACATCGACCACATCCACCGCTACACGACCTGGCAGCGTCCCGAGGGCGACCGCTCGACCACCCCGCAGCGCATCCCGTCCGTCATGACGAGGGAAGACCGCCAGCAGCTGGACCGTCGCTACCAGAGCATTCATCGCACAATGTCGCAATCCTCGCAGTCGCACTCCAGTGAGGAGGAAGCTGCGGCGTCCACGGCAACCGTTGCTACGGCGACCAGCACCACCGCTGCTGCCATGGCAACGCCGTCAAGCCCCGCTGTGACTACGACCACGACGTCATCGCCTTCCCCATCGTCACAGCATCGTCCGTTGCGGTGTGTGATGAAAATGCCGGCTGTGAAGTTTCTCACCAGACCAGATCTCTTCAATCTCATTCAGAACAATGAGGTAGGATTTCTTGGTATTTCTAATTCCATTAGAGTTGTTAGGGATTAATATCTTGCATGTAATGTATATGCGAAAAAGAACTCTTTTTGTTTTTAACAGTGCTTTGTCCTGGTTTCTCTTGTGAATTATTGTGATATTTTATAATAGTTTTTTTCTTTGGTGAATTCTATTTTGATCATCATAACATGAGGACAGAATTCAGGTGACAAAGTGAGGTCACTCCTTTGGAACGTGAATGGATGTCCTAATTCTCGCATTAATTCCTTATTCTTAATTGATGAAAACTAAATCCTATGGTTTTCAATGTAAATTTTTATCTCATCAATGAGAATGACTACAAAAGTTGTAATGAACAAATTATGATTTGATATAAATTTTTTTTTTATGAATTACTTGGTCATAGGCACATCAGGTATCTTGAGTACATTGGCCTAGATCCGATTAGAATTTAATTCTAACTTATGTCTCCCCGTTTTAAGCATGCATTGGCCGATTACAATCGCAACTCGCAGTTGAAGCACATGGTGAACAAAGTCAGGAGGGATCCTCCCGTGTTTGACCGGTAAGAGGGAGCATGCATTATTTATCATCATACTCACCGACTTATTCCCAGGTACCAGCACAACAGAGATCTGGTATCTTTCCTCAATCATTTTGCTGAATCAGCAAAAGAAATTCCTCACGGCTGGGAAATCAAACACGATCGTTCTGCGAAGGTATTATATATGCTAATTTGTTATTAATTATGCAAAATTATGCAAATTTCTTGCCCAGCCTTTTTTCATTGACCATTCTTCAAGAAGCACGACCTTCATCGACCCCCGTCTTCCGACTGAGGTTCCGTCTTCACTCAACACTGGGGTTCTCCAAGTTCGCCAGCGTAGCCACAGTGCGGGCGAAGAGGACATGCGCAATTCACGGGTCAGTCAGTTCTTTTTTCTCAAAACTTTTGCATCTAAATTACTTGATTATTTTAATTTATTTATTTAATTTAATTACTTGATTATTTTAATTAATTTATTTAATTTAATTACTTGATTATTTAGGGATCCTCCTCGGGAAGATTGGACGCCACTTCGTCTGTTCGACCCAGAGAGCCAGTTATGCCGTCATGTGTGTATCCATTTGCACTTTGTAATCGGTCTGAAATTTTGCTAAAACTCTTGTTACTGCGTAGAGTTGTGAGAATTGTAGAAAACGGCTGCTTTTATGCAATTTTTATTATAATTTTTTTCTGTCTTTTGCAGCGTACAATGAGCGCGTCGTTGCGTTCCTTCGACAACCAAACATCATGGAGATCCTACAGGAACGCCAGTCAAGCATAACATCAAATAACAGCTTACGAAACAAAATCGCCCGAATACGCAGCGATGGAGTGGAAATTTTGGAAAGATTAGCCGCTGATTTAGACATTAATATCTTACTAAGGTAAGCAATCTGATGATTCTGATGATTAACATATAATTCCAAATATTTTTCAGTCTATTTGAGAATGAAATCATGTCCTACGTTCCCCCGTCATTGCTCAACCAAGGCCGCTCCCCCCGAGGGTCTCCCCAGAACTCCCCCCACGCCTCCCCAGGTACGTCCCCTCTGTCCACTGTGTCTTATCAACATTTCACAGAATCCATCACAGGTATGCCACGTGCCAACGCCCGAGTCCCCGCTCCCTACAAGCGAGATTTCCAAGCTAAACTTCGCAATTTTTACCGCAAACTGGAAGCGAAAGGCTGTGGCCAGGGACCCAGCAAAGTCAAGTCCGTTTTCATGTTTCATTTCTGGATTTGTTTTATGTAATAAATTACTCGCAGGTTAGCGGTGAGGCGAGACCATGTGCTGGAAGACGCATTCAACAAAGTTATGTCGACCTCAAAGAAGGAATTGCAACGCAGTAAACTGTACATTTCATTCTCAGGAGAGGAAGGGTGAGCAACGATCACTCATATTATTCAACAATCAGTTATTTCGTTGATAACTGTAATTTATTTGAACTTATTTGAGCCATAAGGAATTGCATTCTTTTGCAGCCTTGATTACGGTGGACCGTCTCGAGAGTTCTTCTTCCTGTTATCTCGTGAGATATTCAACCCGTACTACGGTCTCTTTGAGTACTCTGCCAATGACTCATACACGGTTCAAATCAGCCCCGTGTCTGCCTTTGTGGAAAATTCCCAAGAATGGTTTGTTACTTAAAAAATATTAAGTAATTATATTCATATTATATTGATTAATTACGTTAATTATTAATTATATTAATAATGTTTATCCCTTCAGGTTCCGGTTTGCCGGTCGTGTTATTGGACTTGCTCTTATTCACCAGTATTTATTGGATGCATTTTTCACACGACCATTCTACAAAGCTTTACTCCGAATGTGAGTGACATTTTTTGTTTGGGTTTTGCATAGATTGGAGGAATAATAATTAAATTTTTGTGCCTGCACAGAAATCCGAGCCTGAGTGATTTGGAATCTCTTGACGCGGAATATCACCAGAGCTTGATGTGGATCAAGGACAACACCATCACAGACATGGGTCTCGATCTCACGTTCTCCGTCGACGAAGAAGTCTTTGGTCAGGTGAGGAATTTTATTGATTTATTGATTACATTTTTTTTTTTTTTTTTTTTTTCATATTTTTACAATTTTGACTTTGATATAAGTAAAAACTAATGGAATTTCTCTTCTTCAGATCACTGAGCGAGAATTGAAGCCTGGAGGGAAGAAGATTGAGGTGACGGAGAAGAACAAGAAGGAGTATTTGGAGCGAATACTCAAGTGGAGAGTGGAAAGGGGCGTGGCAGAGCAGACAGAGAGCCTCGTTCGCGGCTTCTACGAGGTCATCGACTCACGCATCGTGTCGATATTTGACGCCAGAGAGCTAGAGTTGGTGATCGCTGGCACTGTGGAAATTGACGTCAATGATTGGAGGAGATTTTCCGAGTACAGATCTGGTGGGTGTTTGAGATTATATATTCATGAATATTAATGAGGTTCATTAACATCATGAATAATTGAATATTGATGAGAACTATTCATAGTAATGAGCTCATTTGCATGTTGTAGGCTACCATGATCAGCACCAGGTCATCCAGTGGTTCTGGTTGGCTGTTGAACGCTACAACAATGAGCGCAGACTCAGGTTGCTGCAGTTTGTGACGGGAACTTCGAGTATTCCTTACGAAGGATTTGCTGCGCTCAGAGGAAGCAATGGACCCAGGAAGTTCTGTATTGAAAAGTGGGGAAAGATTAGCAGTCTGCCAAGGTAAGGAGGGTCTTTATTCAGTCTTTCGCTAGCACGTCATTCTTTTTCGAATGGTGGTCTATAATCGCATGTTTTGACTGTTGCTAAAGCCAGAATTTCCCTTGCAGGGCTCACACGTGTTTCAACCGGCTTGACTTGCCTCCGTACACTTCTTTTGAAATGCTTTTCGAGAAATTGACAATCGCTGTAGAAGAGAGCAGCACTTTTGGCATTGAGTGAAGCCCCGCCTCTTTTGAATAAATTATCCTGCAGTGTAACATGCTGAAATGACTTCTTAGGAAATTTTTGCACAAATTGTGTATGGCAAATGCACTGCTCACCCCACATTTAAGCAAATGCTGTGAAAAGGTCACAATTTTATCACTTTTATGTCATAAATTCATTACAGTCACATCATTCTTTGTACACATTTGTGCACGTTTTCATTTCTACTCCTGTGGAGAAATTTTGTTTGAGAATTGTTTTATATTAATATTTTGGATGTTATTTTTCATGTGTTTATTTATTTGTTCTGCATTTTTTTGTTCAGTGCTCTTCATATGTGTTCGAATATTTCTTTTTTAATGAAAGTTTTTTTATCTTGTCACTTTTGAATAATATCATTGGTGCAAATTGAATAAAATTTAATAATTTCAAATCCTAATTGTTTTTTACAAAAACTTTATTGTCAGAGTATACTTATATAGTTGGCGTTCTCACTGCACATCCACAGCACGTTTTTATTTACACAACGGTGAATTGAATTTATGCGGTGAAGGTTTCAAACATTATGTATATGGGAAAAGAAAAATATAGTCTCCTGCAACTATGAATGGGCCAAACTGAACACAGACTGCAACCAGCTTGAATGAGACGGGTATGCCAACGCCATGCCACCCTTTTTCGGCTGCTCCTTCGTCGCTTCCCAACCTTCTAGTAACGAAGGCGGCACAGCCGAAATGCATAGCTATCACCATAATCAGGTTACATATTAACGACATGCCTGAGACGTCAAAACAAAGGACAGGGCTGCTGGTAATGTTAGATGAAATTTATTTATGTTATCCTGCCTTAATTATGATTTGAGTGCAACATTACATTAGATACAGTGTGATTCAAAAGTATGTTTACAAATAATGGGGATTTTTCAACCGTGCGCAATGTGTTACAAAAATTTTGCAATTTTCTATGAAAGTACACACTGTATGTCAAAATAATTAACTGTTTATAGTTGGAGTAACCTCTTATCAAATATATTAGGTCCTCTACCGGGTCACCTTATGGCAAATAGTCCAAAAATTCTGCATCAACGACGCTGCCTCAAAGCGTGCATTCGTCGTTGGGCTCAGAACATCACAAGCCGCAAACAAACATGTGTACATTATGACGCCATTACCAAATCTGCGACTTCAAATTAAAACTAATCTTTAAAAATAACTAACGTTCATGTCGTCATAGTTCTACAAGTTAAGAAGTTGATAAGAAATGACAAGAAAGTGTTATATGCTACAGAGGTTCTTCTCATTTCAATGATGTTAAATTATCTGCTCTGCATTACCATGGGAGTCTTCGATGCAAATCTTTATAAATCTTGTTTTATATGGGATCCTTCTCTAAATAACAGTATCAATTGATTGCATATGTTATCAAATACAAATGCAATTTTATTTTATACCGTGCAAAATGATGCGGACTTAATTAGTTATTTAAGCGTTATAAAGTAAGATAAACATCGCTCACTGATTGAGTTGAATGCGTATGATATCGAAGATAATGAATGAGAAATTCATGTCGTAACTTCGTAATTATCAAACTATTTGAAGAAAACAGCTAAAATAAATTATATGATTGTGTAGATGAGAGGCTACTGGAACTATAAATCACAATTACTTTAGTGTACATAACGTGGTGATAAAGGGAAAAAAAAAGCCCCTTTGTAACAAAATTACGCAAGGTTGAAAAATTCCCATTACTTGTAAATTTACTTTTGAATCACCCTGTACATTTACAAGACTTGAGAGATTGTATGCTAAACATAAAAATTATTCATTGAGGAGTTGCACGAGCAGTTTCAAAAGATATAAGAATGCGAAAATTGAAGACTTCCATTAGCCAACTTCACTGGCGCGGAAATAGACTGCCCCTCAAAAAATACTTGTTCACCTAATGCATCATTATCATAACGTTACAGGATGCCTACAAATGGAACAGAGTGTGGAAGATGGAGAAGGGGCAGAAAGATCCAATGAACGGAGTCCTGGGATTTGAAGTGTCGCCAGAGATTTAATTTTGAGAAGTGTGGGTGCGATATGGAGGGAAAGAGAAAAGCATGAGAGAGAAAAAGAGTAGGGGGACGAATTGGGAACCAAGAGATATTCCGTTCCTTCTTTTTTGTTTTTGTTTTTTGTTTTTGTTTGTTTTTGTTTGTTTTTTACATCTGGGCTTCGATCTGCCGTCGTGGGCTTTAAGCGTCAGCGCAATTTATTTATTTATTTATTTTGTTTTGTTCCATTATTTACCTTTGTTGCTCCTTTTATCGTTATGTTTATTTTATGTTTGTTATCTCCTTATGATTTACATATATCTTAATTTTCGTTATCTCACTCTATTTACTTATTATTTAATCTCTTGCTCCGAGGACAATCCCGTTATTATTTTTACAGAGTCCTGATATAAAAGGACTGAAATCTTTTGACCTGACCTGACCCGAAGTCAGCAGCAGAGGGGAGGCCATCGAGGCAATGAAATCATAACGCACTTTATGCTTTATGATTTCAAGATGCCTGCTGAAGACCAGGGCTCGCTAATGGAATCTCTTGAGTCTGCAACCAAATTAGTCATCAATTCGAATTATCGAACGTTTTTCACTTGCACTATTTTTTTATGTTTGTTTTATTTGTTCATTTTATAATTTCTTCATTAATTTAATTGTTATTTGTAATTATTATTATTTGTGTTTAATGTTTTCTATCGAATTTATGTTATGAGTTTATGACCATGATGTGAGGGTGGTGCTATGAACCTGTTTTATACAAACAAGGAAACCTCAAGTCACAAAAATTATGTAATTTAATCAATAACAGAATACGACATAAGCACAATAACGTCAACAACAATGGGACGATAAAATAATTCCATAATAAAATAAAATAAAATAGTATAAAAAAAGAATGACAAAATGAATGATACAGACTTTGATTAAAAGTAGTGAAGAAACGCATCTCAATTGAGACCACATCAATGCTGCATACACAAGAATGAGTGCAATTAGGTCAAATAGCAGCAATTTGTACATTGGTTGACATAAATAACTGAAAATCAGCAAAACAATCACCATTGAAAATCCTAATTTGCGAGGGAAAAGATCTTGGTTGAATTGCGCACTGTTGACTGCATTGGCCGAAGCAAGAAATCTGAGGGACTTTATTTATGATTGTCGATAAAAAATAAAGAGATTGCAGAGAAAAAAAGAATGTTTAAAGCTCAGAAGAAAAAAAAGAAGAGACATCACCGAATGGAAGACGAGAACACATGTTGACCTTGACATAAGAGAAATTGTTGACAACATTCAGTTGCCATGGCTATGGTGCCATAGCAACTTGCTACCCTAGACAACAAATTTGTTCAAAAATTCAATAATGCAAGCAGTAATTTTTGCTTTAAGAAAAAAAATGTTTAAATCTGAGAAACTCAGTTCTCAACCTCCTCAGAATAGAAAAAAAGGTTTTGATTTCCGTAACACACTGTCGTCACTTTGCGTAATATGAATAATAATGTATTAGAGAGAATTCACCAGCAGATTAAATTAAATACAATTTTCATAAAAAGAGACATCGTATAATATCTGAACACAAATGTATCATAAGACATGAATCAGATCATGGATATTCTTCCTCGCAGCGTGCATGGGCTACGACGTGAGATCACTACTGCACACCACTATTGAGTTCTTAGTCAGAGCCATGTGCTGCTGTTGTTGCTGCTGCTGTTGCTCTGAAACGTCTTTATGGGGCATCACGTCAGACGCCTTCAGCTTTTTAATCGTGTTTTTAAGCGCTTGACGCTTATTGCAAAACCATACACGAATCACTTCTCGTTCATAGTTCAGTTTGTCTGACAGTTCAGTCATCTCTGCTCCTGCAAAAAACAAAACAAAAGTACAACTTGAGCTCAAGATTTTCTGAAATAAAAATGACTCACCCGACGGATGAGTGTTGCGTTCAAAGTGCTCGTTGAGTACCTCCAGCGCACACGGAGTGAATGAAGTTCTTCGTTTTCTTTTCTTCGAGGGTTCGCTTCCTATGAAGTCAGTGAGATTCTCCATTCCGTTTTTGTATCTTTCCTCCGCCTCACTCATCCATCTCTCCAAAACGGGTTTTATTTTCTGAGCGCTTTTGGGAGTGATGTCGAGTTTTTCAAAGCGGCAGATGGCGGACTGGCTGTAGGAGGGGCCCTCGGCCGCGCTCAAAGCCTGACCGACTTGAGTTTGCGTGAGTCCGAGGGACAATCGTCGGATCTTGAACTGCTTGGCAAACTCCCGGATTTCATCTAAATTGACTCCATCGACGACTGTTGCGTCAGCACTGCTGATTGTGTCTGTGTGGGATAATGAAATTAATTGCCGAGAGCGTATCGAGTGACAAACGAACTGGGAAGAAGCTGGTTGATGTTGGGGGCCAGACTAGAAGAACTGGAATTAATGGCAGCGTGTTGCGTGACCATCGCTGAGGGTTGCGTGACCAGCGCGACTGACGTTGTTGTGCCGGAGCTGAGGGAGATGGCGTTGTGGTTGACTGTGGGCGCTTGCAGCTGTGAATAGAGCGTCAGGCTTCAGATGAATCGCGTCACAAGCAAATACCTGAGAGTTGTGAATGGCGTTCTGCAGGGCCTGCTGCGTCACGCCAGCCGCTGTGAGATTCTGTATGCGTGTTGCCAACATCTGTGCTTGTGCTGCAGATGTCTGCAGATGTGATGGAGAAGACGATCCATTCTGGACTCCAGCTGCCAGGGCGAGAGCAGCGGCTGCTTGCGTTTGGCTAGATTGGCTCACTGCGACTGTCTGCTGCATAACCTGAGAGGCCAGAGTAGGAGTTGCACGTAGAGAGAACAGAGACTCACCTGCGGAGCCCCAATGGCCACGATCTGACCTTGGGCGTTGGTGATGAGTTGGGGGAGACCAGCTGCGGCTGCCTGCTGCTGAGCCACCTGAGTGGCGTGGTTGGTGGAGGTTTGCTGAAGCGCTGCTTGCTGACTGGCGAGGATTGCAGCTGCTTGGGAGGCAGTGGCTTGTGTGGACACAGCTCCAGCTGCGAAAAATGGACAACGAATAAAAGCTCTGGCTTCAACATTTGATTATAATTTCCAAATAATGATAATTTGTTAAAACGAATCACCAAAACACAAAATATCAAATAGAAAAATTAATCATAAAAGACTTCTTGGTAAGAAGATTGAAAGTGCAATAAACATATGCAACTAAGAGTTAATGAATTCAGTGCATTTGAATGATTTTATGGCACAATATGCTCTTTTATAAAAGAAATATATGAAATAAATGAAATAACTCAAGAATTATGCAATTTTATACTGAATGTTGAACAAGGCAGATACCGGTATATCACATTGATGGGAAGCCATTGCATAATTATGAGTTACATAATTATTGCACAATCCTGAGGAAATGAGCTGATAATGTTCAGCTTCTGATCTCAGAAATTCAGCTGATTCATCCATCCATATTTCATGCTTTTATTCATTTACTGGCATGACTCAGATGATCAAATCTCTTGTCATAATTCTGTGAGGACGAACAAACTATTTGGTTTTGAAATCCCAGTTTTGTTCTTATTTATGATTATTCTAAACTGGCCACCGGTCAATTTAACTATTTGTAAATTTATGTACACCATAGTACACGCAATGCTTGCACAAATTAAAAGAAATCTAATGCAACAAAAGATTAATCAGTGAAATATCATTTGAGTCACAATTATTCTGTGATAAATGATAAATCTACATACAAAGTGAATAAATTGTACTAATTATTCAATATTTGATTATCAACAAAAAGCTAGCATTATAATGCTGTTATCTGTGATCCACGAAGCACGCATTTAAGCAGTCATCCCATTCAATAAGACACAGATCTTTCTGCTGGCAAGGAGTTGAAATAATCACAATTCACAGTTAAGTCTTCAAAATCTGGAGACAAAGGGTTTCAAACCCAAATGAATGATAGGCTCCAATACTCCCAACAGGGTTCAAAGGATAAGCACTGCACCGTTACCCCTCGCAAGTGCCCCCAGCCATACATGCTGGAGCTAAGACCTGTGCCTTGTAGAAGCGAACCTCTGGTGAAACCACACAAAAGAGATACCCACGAATAGATTGAGGTGCGACCATGTAAAGAGGAGGCATGGAACTAGCTGCAAATAGGCACAACACATAGCACAGCTATAACACATGGAACAGCAACATGCACTAAAGAGGACCAAAAAAAAAAAAATATTATCTAAAAATAATAATAAAGAAGTAAAAAATAATGTTGAAGAAACGTTGTAAGTTTTGGAAACTGGTGACAACCGAACACAACTTATCCAAAATGAACAGTGACAAGATGTGTTCTCACCTTGACTGGGAATTGACATGTTCATCGGCTGAGCCAGATTTGACAGCTGTGTGGCCAGCAGCTGACCATTGGAGGTGGTCAGCAGCTGCAGTTGGTTGCCGGTGTTTGCCGCGAGAGATAGAGGAATGCTGAGAAGGTGCTGGGCTCCGTTGCCCGTGGAAACCGGGATGAGGAGATGCTGCAGACCTAGGGATGAAGCGGCTGCCGCGGCTGTGGTGTTGGGGGACTGGAGGGCGCCCCCTGCCAGAATGAACTGAGGGCCGACCGAGGGCTGACCCAGCAGCTGGCTCGCTTGCATACTAGTCAGGCCTAAAGGGAGCAATTTCATCAGTGGCTTCTTAAAGTGTATTTTGTGTGTCAATTGTGCTTGATTAAGAAAATAACATCTTGCTAAGGAAAAGGGCGCCTACCTCCAGCATCAACTTTATCGGCATCAGCGGAAACGGCTCCTAGGAAAAGACCATCACCAAGGGCGCCAGTGAGGGATGTTGCCATGGCAGCCGTAGCCATGGATCCCGTTGGCATGGAAACAGTGGGCATGGTGAGGACAGAGGACACCGGAGACTGCGTACTGGTACCGGACAACATGACATCCTGAAACAAGTCGAACTTAAACATTAATTTAGTCGAGAATTTTCATAGACATATGCCTCAGAAAGAGGAGAAATGGCAATCATTATTCATGAGGCCTTCACTATTATTCATGGCATGAAAGCTGATCTAGGGCAATCTCAATTAATATATGCATAGAATCTGAGGCAGCAAATGACTGCAGCACTGCTTCATGCTCAGAGCATTTTGTTCTAAATTTTGCTTGTTAGTGCACAACAGGCACGAGCACTTTTGACGAAACCCTGAGAACTCACTTGTTTGATGATGGCGGACTGGGCCAGTTCAGCTGCATCCTGTTTGGTGTCGCCACTGAGGTGGTCTGCGTTAGGGGTACCTCTCGTATCCCCATCCATTGCTCTGCACACGAAAAAAAAAAAACAAACAACTTATTTGTTTGTTAATTTCTATTATTTTGTATACATTCTAGAATAAAATAGGAATGAGAGATCTCGACTCCGTGATAAATCAGAATTATAAAACAAATAATACTCTGAGAGATTTCTGATTCACCACAATCTCTTGCGTCATAACAAGAGAGATTATATCAGCAACTTTAGAAAAATTACCCAAGTTTTAAATAGAGTATGATACATTCTAATGAGGTACAAATAACATAAAAAAAAAAAAAATGGCGTATCACAAGGAATATTGTTGATGCGAGCTGACAGCGTGTCACGGCTGACTATTGCAGAGGCATTCGCCGATTCCATTTAGCCAAGGAGTGAAACGTGATCGTCCGTTCTAATGAATCTCATCCATTAGTGTCGCTGACGGCACCGCCCGGTGCAGAGCCTCACTGAGCGACGATGATGAGGCTCTACACGAGCTGCAATCACAAATGGGACAATTCTCTATTTTTTTTTCTTTTTCTTCTTCTTCTCCCACCTATCATCTGATGTCATATCGCGCGTTTCATTAGAGACGAAGAAAATGCTTCACGCTAAATTACTAACTTGAGCGACCAGTTCTATAGAATTGTACGCATAATAAGTTTTATTGACACATGCAAAGAAAGTTATATCAGCTTTTAATCCTTTTACCCATTTAAAAAACACCCACTCAATACTTTCTATTTCTAATAGTCTAATTGGCCAATTCTATAAAATTAAAAATATGACATCTAATCTCCAGCAGCGAAACTCTCATATTGATGCACAATACATTAATAAGTGGTCCTCACAGTGATTACACCAGTCGTGGAGCAAATGCGGAATTAATTATTATTCGTTATCGATCAAAATCCTCTACATGTAATGAGATATTACGATCACGCAAAATTAATCAGATCACGGCCCGTACACCCCCATTAGTAAATGGAATCGTCCATCAGGAAGAATAAAAAAAAAATTCTCGGAGACCTGTCACCCCCCACACATCTATTATGGACTCGACCGTCACCATGGTTACCTCGCAGACTTCTATTGAGCCTGGCATCGGATCGAAGGGGTTGCTATAGTAACGCTGTAATAATGGGGCAGCAACGGTGCCTACGACGGAGAATACAACGCGTACACGCTGACAAAAGCAACGATGGGAAAGCGTCAACACACTCAAGCGAGCAATATGATGAAGAGAACGCGCTGTCACTGTGAGATACAACAAGCAGAAAAATAGATCGTAAGCGCACTGCAGCCAGTTTGTACATACATCAAACATGATAATGCATGACCGGCGTGTCATGAATATTTGATTGACTGTCATAATACATTCGAGTCATGCATTAGCATGTCACAACAACTGATTGGAAATGATAATTAATAAATCAATGAACATGCCAATGAGGTATTTACATAATGCGGGAGACCAACGTGGAAAGGAGCTATTACGCTTGCGTAGTACGAAGCCAATGAAAGAGACGGAGGCAACGGGCGACGATTCGGGGTTTGCGAGGAGGGGGCTGGGGTCAGAACATCGGCGGATGGGGCGTTGTTTGCTCCGAGAGGGTTGCAGACATCCAGTGGAAATGCAGTGACATCTATATTTGGTACAACTGTTGACTAACATTGCATCCAATGACGCAAACCAACACGTATAATCCCAGTATAATTACTATGGCCTACGCCAATATAACGCCTGTAAAAAGATCTCACAATGTGTAAGAGGCTGAGGCAGTGGTAAGTAGGGTGGTTCACCGAAGCAGGGTTGACTGTAACCCAAGGGGAAAAATATGGTTTCCATAGAAACGGGTCCACTTGATATAAAATGGATGGTGTGCCATTAATTGAAAATGCATGCATAGCGGGCAACTCTTATTTACAAGTGAAATTAGTGAACACAATAGAGATAATATACAATAACAATAACGCTATGAAAATCAAGATTTATCATTTTATGTGCATATGTACAGATTATTAAATTTGCATATTGAACAAATTCAGAGGTGAATCAGAGCATATGAATCACGGATGATGAATTTGCCTATTTATTTGCCCTCGTGTACAAACGATGCAAGACAAAATAAAAGCTAACCGTTCTGAACAATAGCTGAAATGATAACCTGTTGAGGGATGGAGATGGGGGTGGGGCGCGTTAATGGCTGTTTCTCATGCAATGGAGGCGAGTGGGAAGCCATCAATCACAGTTCTTGCTGACATGAATAGAAGGCATCTTGTCATTTGCAATATTGATTCCTCTTCAAAGAAGATGCGATATATTATATACAATGCAACAGATGTGGAGAGAGCGGTCTGCAACCCCCGGAAAATCTGCATGGCATTTTGCTTTGTTATAACTTACATGTGATGCAAACCTACAGGTCAGACTGACATCATGTCTTCAATCTGAAGACTTCAGGAAAAAGATTTGAAACAGGAATTAAATAATCCTGCTGGCACGTAGGTTATTAATGGAGATTAATTTAATTTTAAATTAAATACTAAGAGAATCTGATGAAAGAAATTTCTTGTAAATGTGGAGTTGGTTTTTCAGAGGGTAAGATATTCATGGATAAATGCATGTTCTATAGAATAGGTAATAACTAATGAGTATTTAATAGAAAATTTAATTATGAAAATTCCAACAATGATTTTACAACTCATTAATTACTACATTTAGTACATATCAAATTAATGCTTCCCTATATATTTTATCTATATAGGGAAGCATTGATTTGATATCTACTTCGCGTAGTAATTAATGTGTTGTAAAAAAATACCGTAAAAAAATACCATAAAAATGATAAAGAAAAATTACCGAGGAATAACTTCGAAGTTGGAAGAAAAAATAGGTAGGAGTGGGGGAGGGTAAGTAATGAAGCACAGAGCAAATTTTTCATTTGCAATTGAATCGAAAGAATAAATTTCATGAAATTTCCATGACCCAAAGTGGGCTGGATTTACAATCACAATATTATATATTATGCTAATTTGTGAACTACTCTTAACTGAACAGGAACTAGAATCAGAATATCAATGAGGCGTGCAGTTGTAAACAAACGAGCACTTAGTATGTCGGCAGCGCGTGGACCAGTTGAGAATGTGATAATATATTATGATCAGCTATATCCGTCACACTCCCGCGACCCAACGCTGAATCCATAATTTCCAATGACTGTGAGAAAATGCACACCATCTGTTATAATATTCCACGCCCTGATTATCCTAAGTATTCTTAATATAAACTTTATAAATTATGTTAATTAATTAAACCCCTTGCTTGTTTACGAGGAAGCAAAATTATAAACGTATATCACAAAGCGCCCACTCACCACCCTTCCGAGGTTGATATTTTGAGGTTTTCTCCCCAAAGCTTTTCCTGGCAGCCTATTTCTAGGAAGCTACTGGCGACAGCAGAGGGGACTGACAGGCTCGGCGAGCCGAATACACACGAGACTCCATATTCATCAGCATGATAATAAATTATGTTAATTTTGAATTATGTTAATTTTAATGATAATAATGTAATATTTCAGACATGTGCGCATCCGCCCCTTTCTCTGAACCACGTGGAAGAATCGCATCAAGTAAAACTTCACTCACCTCCGCATGTGAAACGGGATTTTTCCGGGAAATACGCAGCAAAACAACAAAGGAAAATACCAAAATGGAGTGTTTTACTGGAGAGAAAGGCCTGGGAGATGTCAGGGGATCGGGCATTTTGACATAAATTTTGATTTGTTGATTTTAGATTTTGCCAATTTTGCACTACAATAAACACTGTATAAATAATACAATGTTTTTAATAGACCATATAACGGGGATAATAAATATTATTTACGTAGTTTATAGCCATACATAGCCGTTAGTGAATTCTTATAATAATGCACTGCCCCATAATCAATACTGAATAATATTACTACGCACAAGTGATACGGTTTTAACAAAAACGAGTTTCAGAGTAAATACTTTTTAGTGTGCACTTAAATAAAAAACCTAATAATAAAAATCAACTAAATCAATTGAAATAGCTTAATAAAATGTATCAACTTATTAAAATATTAAAATTCAACATTTTCATTCACAAAAGGTGTTCATGATGAGTGTTGACGCGTAAGCACTAATTGTTGGTTTGTGATCAAGTCCGACATGGCTGAAGTGACTGAGTCAAAAGCGTCTCCACTGGAGGTGACATATCGGATGTTTTCGAATTTTATGGGTTTTTATATTGATTGCTATCTATTGTCAATGTGCTTATGAACTGATTTACTTCATAAAATATCGATGCTCATCATTAAAACGCAGAAATATGACACAAACATCCAATGTTTATCACATGATCATTATAAATAACAAAATTCGTCTGCTAAGCCCTTGGTCAAAATTTAAAGATATAAATTGCGAAGCACACACTCATACTTTACAAATATTACGACCTGACCTGACCTGACCTAAATAATTACTATATTAGTTTGAAATAATCTGCCGAACTGAACTAAACCTAATAGCGCGTACTATTGCAGCTATTGGCAACTCTGTGCTGTGGGCCAGAGCAATCACATCCCTCAATTACTGAATTAGGACTGGTGTCCATGGTTTTTTATAATATATTTTAAGTTTAATTTGAGGCCTTAGAAGTTATAATTAAGGCTGGTGCTTAGCCTTAGGCTACTTAGCCTTACGTCAGTTGACAGTTACTAAATTTGAATATGTTATGTGAAGTCAAGCCGCAAATCACAATTGCAGTTCGGACATGTAATGTGCTAGTAAGTGCTTTGTAATTTATATCCTTAAAGTTAAGTTAAAATTATGTGTTCAGTATTACTTTAGCACTAGTTGTAATTGGTCATTTATAATATTATGTTATATAAATACCCTGCCATATGATTATGCTCCCTATATGAGTATGAATGATGTCAGATTTGAAACAGTTGTTTTCAAGTTATATTTTCAGCAGTTTGATGACACGTTTGAAGACGCCTCATCCTCTGAGGAAGATGAAGATGGTGAAGAGGATGAAGATGAGGAGGAGGTAGTTCATGAATCGACTGAATTTATCTGTGTTGACTTATTTTCATTTACCTCAGATTGAACCGACCCTGAAATATGAGAGAATCGGGAATGATATGTCAGCAATTCTCAACAAAGATGCTGCAAGTTGCATGGCTGTGCACACCAAGGTCTCATCTTTTGTATCATTTGAGCATATCTGTTTTTTTTTTTCACTCAACTAGCATCCGAGTATTTCTCAGCTGAATTTTAATATATTTGTACTTTTTAGTTTCTTGCCCTTGGAACTCACTGGGGGATGATTCACATTTTGGACCACATTGGGCATAACATCAGGAGTAAAGAACTGCCAGCGGTAAGGAAAACATGTACCATATACTTATGTTAAACGTGCCAAATACTAAATCCTAAGTTTCTGCTCTGATCTTCTCTGTTTCACATTGATGGCTAATTCAATTATGCGCATTTGAATGTTCTTTGATATTGCTGAAAATGTGTTTTTAAATGTAATAAATGAAATGAAATGAAATTCACTTCTGACGGTGTTGTTAAATATGTTGTTCAACTACATGTGGATTTCTCCTGCAGCATACCACGACAGTGAATCAAATCAGCATTGACGACAATGGAGATTACATCGCAAGTTGCTCAGATGATGGACGGGTATGTAAAGTCATTTTAATAATTTATGCATGCTAATTTTTACTGATCAGGTTGTCATCAATGGTTTATACAGCACTGACAACAACCAGGCCATCAACTTTGATCGTCCAATCAAAGCGGTTGCAATGGATCCTATGTTCTTCAAGAGCGGAAGTGGAAAGCATTTTGTGACGGGTGACGATAAGGTTTGTTCTTTCAGTTGTCTCGTTGAAGATTTGTCACTGATTCTTCATCAATTTTTCTTCCAAGAAAACTTCTTCTATCCAAGTTTAAAGGAAGAAAAAAGCTTAGATTGCTTATAAATTAGGATTTTTAATTAGGATTTTTAATTAGGATTTTTAATTAGGATTTTTTGCTTCGCGGGTATCATCTAGATTTTCACTGCAGCTTGTTCTGAATGAGAAAGGATTCCTGAGTCGTCATCGGACATACGTGTTGCATCAAGGAGAAGGTCCGATCCGCAACATCAAATGGAAGGGTAGCTGCATCGCTTGGGCGAATGACTTGGTGGGAATTAAACTTTGAACTCTGTTGATGACTCTTGAGTGCTTTCTTCCCAGGGCGTTAAAGTTTATGATATGAACTCCAAAAGCAGAATCACCTTCATTAGCAAGGATAATCCGCAGTGGGTTATTAATTTTTATAATTAATTTGTGATTCAATATCAATTTTTTATAAGTTTGCGGCCAGAGATATACCGTTGTTCGTTGTGTTGGAAGGATGAGTTCACTTTGCTGATTGGATGGGCTGACCAAGTGAAGGTAGGCTACACGTGAGCAGTGCAGATCCACGATATATGGCGTTTTATGTCGCGTAGGTGTGCGTTGTACGTGAGAGGCAAGATGACGACACGAGGGATTTACCAAAGAAATACGTTGAAATTGGTAACGGTTGTTCATAGTGTGTCTGATTTTTATGTTTTCATGGGTTGTTTTCCTCTGTAGTCGCTATGTTCCAGACAGAGTTCATGGTTTGTGGTATTGCTCCCCTAGGCACGCGTCTTGTTGTCTTAGCCTTTGATGAGGATACAAATTCTCAGGAGGTCAGTGAAATACTACATTAAAAAAAATTATCATAAATATATTTATTTCACTATTTGATTAACTGTTGATTGAATTATCATTTTCTGCTCTTTCTAGGGAGGCAAAGCAGTTGCTGGTCGTCCTCACCTCAAACTGATCCAACCAAATATGGATTTCTATGATGAAATTTCTAATGATGCTCTCTCAATTCGTGGTTTCCATGGTTACCGATGTAATGATTATCATCTGGGTAAGGTTTCCTTGAAGCCTGATTTATTTTAAATTCATTGATTTCTGTTCATATATATATTTTTTTTACAGAGAGTTTAGAGGGAGAATCAATGTATTTCATTGTCAGTCCCAAGGATGTCGTTGTTGCTAGGCAACGGGATAAAGATGATCATATTCAGTGGTTACTACAACACGCCAAATACGAGGTTTGCTGCTTTTTGGGTCAAATTTACTGGCAATTGGAACTGCAAATGATTTTCACTCGCGATGTTTGTTTTACAATTTATTAATTTTTTCTTCCCAGGAAGCCATGTCAGCTGCATCAGAGTTCAGCAAGCAACTGAAACGGCACAACTTGCAGGACATTGGTCAGCAGTTCCTGGATCACTTGATAGAAGAAGAGCAGTTTGAGAAGGCTGCTCGAATGTGCGTTAAAATTCTGGGGAAAAACAAAGACTTATGGGAGAGCGAAGTTTTTCGATTTGCCCAGATTCAACAACTCAAAGTATAAATTCTTCTTGATTATGTTTACTAACTATATTAATCATTAATTCTGTATGCAGGTCATTGCTCCATACCTTCCTCAAAAAGATCCTAATTTATCGCCAAGCATTTATGAAATGGTTATGAACGAGTATCTCCTGACTGATCACATTGTGAGTTCACCTTTGCATGTTGTGTTGTCTGTTCTAATTACGGTTTTTCTCACAAAGGGATTTCAAAAGTTGATCAAAGAATGGCCGACTGATCTGTACAGTATCCAGACTCTGGTCAACGCTGTTTTGGATAAATTACAGAAAGATGGCAGCAATGGAGTCCTCCTGCAGTGCTTAGCAACTCTGTGAGATTAATATTATTGTTAATTTTGATAATTATTTGTAACTTTATATTAATTGAATAACTTATATTAATTGAATAACTTATATTAATTAATTGAATATTGATTGAATTTGGACTGAAGAGATTTCATCCGCATCCGAGTTTCTGACTTTTCACTCAGTGTGTTTTTCATTTTATTTTACAGATACACCCAAGACAAGCGCTATGACAAAGCTCTTCATATATACCTCAAGTGAGTTAATTAATTCATGCATGCATTCTGTCTGTTTTCACTGAAATCATCAAGACTCATTCGTAGCCCATATTAATTCCATGTTATTTTTCATCAGGTTAAAACACAAAGATGTTTTTGAGTTGATCAGAAAACACCGCTTGATGGATTCAATCGTGGATAAAATCGTTCTTCTAATGGAATTTGACTCAAAAGAAGCTTTGAAAATGCTCATTGAAAACATCGACCGTGTTCCTGTAAGTTTGCATAGCAATTAAATGATTGAGTACCCTTCTTTTTATTAGGTTGAATCGGTTGTTAATCAACTTGAAGCTGAGCCAAAATACTTGCATTTGGTGAGTACATATTTACCATTGGAGTCTTAACATCTCAAATGATTTGCTTCCAGTACCTAGACGGTCTGTTCCACAAAGACCCTCACATAGCACAGGAGTTCCACGATCGCCAAGTGGTGTTATACGCAGAGTATGACCGCAGCAGTCTTCTGTCATTCCTTCGCAGCAGCAATTACTATCCTCTGCAACAAGCGCTAGCTGAGTGCGAACGCAGGAATTTCATCCCTGAAATGGTTTTCCTTCTGGGTGAGATTCCCTTGCGATGTCGCTCCTGGCTTACCATTTTATTCTAGGTCGCATGGGAAACACTAAGCAAGCTCTTCATTTGATTACGAATGAACTGAGAGATGTTGATCAAGCAATAGACTTCTGCAAGGAGCATAACGACCAGGAACTCTGGCAGGACCTCATCAATTACTCGATTGATAAGCCTTGTGAGTGGTGGTGATAACTCGTCCTTTTGGTGATTATAGTCATATGTTTTCCTCAGCTTTCATTACAGGATTACTACATAACATTGGGACTCATGTGGATCCCATAATCCTGATCCAGAAGATTCAGGATGGGATGCAGATCCCTGGTCTCAGGGATTCTCTTGTTCGCATTCTCCAGGATTTTAACCTCCAGGTACTGAGAAATTATTTGAA
This sequence comes from Capitella teleta, assembly GCA_000328365.1. NCBI lineage: Eukaryota > Metazoa > Annelida > Polychaeta > Capitellidae > Capitella > Capitella teleta. The sequence continues at coordinate 46,607 of KB294881.1, read as the reverse complement.
GGTCAAAAATATTCTGATTTTACTTTCTGTGCACAGATGTCATTGCGAGAGGGCTGCAAGAAGATTTTGATCTCTGACTGTTTTCTGCTTCTGCAGAAATTAATCAAAACTCAGAAGAGAGGAATCCGCGTGGAAAGTAGGTCATACAGATTGGCCTCATGACCTAGTTTATTTGGTTTCATTCGTAGATAACCAGACGTGCCATATATGCCATGAACGCATCACAATCAGAGGTTTGGGGTCCTTTTCATTCGGGTGGTTTCTCAGAACTATTTTGTTTATTCTCACAGATTTGCAGTACGCCAGCAACGTGACTGTCTTCTTCTGCCACCATGCGTTTCACGAAGACTGCCTCCCAGCCCACAATATGGTCAGGGCCCTCCCTCTCTGCCAAGACTCTTTTATTTTGACGTCCAGAAATAGCTTTTAGTCTAGTGGAGAGACAATTAAAAATGAAGCAGTCAGAATTCTATGCCTTGAGGCAATCGCCATGAAGACTATTCTTTTTTTCTTTTCTTTTTTTCGTACTGGTATGTGATGGAATGAAGTAGAGTAGGTAGAGAAAGCTCAAGATTATCAGACTTACCAGATCACATGTTTTGATGCTGATCTTGTGCATTATCATGCTTTGCTTCTGAAGCTCTGAATTTGATGAGGTGTTTCTCCTGATTGCATAAGATGTCCTTATATATGTTTATTGTGGAAGTATAGTCTCATGTTGGTAAATAGAATGAAAATTTATGACGATATCATCTGCTTTTCATATTTTAACCAGGGGAACGAAAAGTGAGTTTCAATTAGAGCTTTTCAAGTTATGAAAGTTTGTTACAAAATTCAATGTAAGGGAATAGAGAGACTCAGGAATTCGAAATGGCTTCAATATAAGGAACAATTTGACTCAGGGAAGTTTGACATATCGAGATTATACTGTATATCTTGGTGCATGAATTTTATCTTTTTCTTTGAATGTTTATCCAGGTGTACAAGTACACATGTATATTTTCAAGTATTCCCATTTATTATTATAATTATTTCTGAATATGCCATGAGTAATATTTTTAATTCTTTGCAGGAAAGTTGCGCAATATGCAGTGCTCAGCGACGCAGTCCTGGAGTCTTTGCTGGTCCAAACCGATGAAGAGTATTTTAATTATTCAATTCTGAGTCTGGCGGTGGAAGGAGATGTGTTTATGATTATGTCATTGTTGGCCGATGCATCGTTGTTCGATGGCTCTTCAATTCATTCCCTTTTGTTGAGTTTTTAGTCTTGTTATTGTTAAATGCATCACAATGCAGAGAGAAGTTTTCTTATGAATAAAGCAAATAGATATATGATACTTGAGTGATAGAACAGCTGGTTGTGTGTAAACTGAACTTGCTGTGTTCGGAAACACTCTGCAAAATTGGTTAATCATATTTGTTTTAATGTATCAGCTGACGGGATTTCCATTGTCCTATTGCAAAGACATTTAAATTGTCGCTGACATTACCTTGAAATCGACCTGAGGCTTTTGGATGAAACAGGGGTCAAAATTCAATTATAATAAAAAATAGAAATAAACATAATTTTTAGGTGTACAGTGAAACCTGTGTTAACGACCACCTGTAGTCCGCAATCACCCTAAAATCTGCCCGACCACTTTAACATACAAAGTGACCCTGCATTCAGCGACCACCTGTACAACGCGACCAGCGACCGGTCGTTATCAGTCCCGATTGACACTTGACCCTGCGTTAAACGACCGGGCGCTTGTTGGGTAGGCCTATTCATGCGTTTTCACGCCTTGCCTGCTCGAGCCACGAGTCGAGTCAAGCTTCTCCTCCCGCTCTGTCTCCACTTAAAGCCTTCGCGTAACGCTTTGATAAGAGCGAGCGATGGTCGCCGGCTTGCGTTTTGCTGACAGTTAAGAACATGAAAGAATATGATGTCTTTAATGACGAGAACAAAGCAGATGAAAGAACACATGCTGCCTCGATCCCCCACGTGTCACTCTCCCTCGCGCCCAGGAAGCCCTCGTTGACCTGCAAGCGTACTTTGCACAAAACGCGCCTGCTGAGTACAGTAATTGAAATAACTGCCGATTTTGACTCAATTTTGGCACAGAGATGGCCAAAGCATTTTGAAAGCAGGCAGCTCTGGACACATTCTATCATTGAGATACCCTGTATGATAATGTACACTTATTACGTTCCTGAATTAGTGCATTACTTTGTTTTATGCGTAATTGCATTTCCAATCGAGCATCTTTGGGATCAACTACATACTTCCACCTCCCATCGTCTCCCACCTCCCCGGAATTTCCGAAAACCGATTGCAGCCGCTTTCGAAGAATAGGGGAACATCCCCAAGTCATAATCAGACCGCTTTGCAACAGCATGCGCCGAAGATGCATGAAATAAGTGGACGCGAGAGGTGGACACACCCGATATTGATCCTGTAAATTTCCCTTTTGACCCCTTATGCCTGTTTGAAGGAAAATAATCATTCTTAACCGGGTTGTTTTTGGTGAATTTTGGTCAACATTTTTACAAAGGAAACACCTCCAAACAACGTAAAATTGAGTACAATGCATACGAAGTAAACTGTGCTGTTAGAAGTCAAGCGTGCGTTTCTTTTGCCTCTGAGTACATGTATACTTGGCACACATGATCTCACTGCACTCACTCACACATGATCTCACTCACTGCAGACCTGCTGCCAAGGATGATTTCTTCGAAACAACGCTGGACAATAGCGTTCTTCAAACAGGAGCATGCAGACATAAAATGCATTGACCTCTGGTAATCAGGGTAAAAGTCATGCACAAGAGGGGGCAGCAGGTGGCAATGAGTGGTACGTGGGAGGTGAAGCAATCTTCTCAGGCATTTTCTCCACGCACAGAAGTATGGTACAGCATCCTGCAGGTTCCATAGGCTTGACCCGTATGCCGACATGCAGTGAGCCTTGAAGAGGCGATATTTCACTTCGAGACCGCAGTGCCCAAATCTCGATGACGCGGTACTTCTCGTGAGATTCTCGGCGGAGCGAATTGGTGGCAGTTTGCTGTCGAAGCTGATCATATATGTCTCAGGTGGACTGCCTCCGTGGACTGTGACACAAAGGTGCCGCTGAAGTACACAGGAGAGACCTCTCTGTGCTGGTCGCCGTGGTCGGGATTGAACACTTTACTGTAGTAGGCTTAAAAAAAAAAAAAATGTTCTCAACCCTCCCTCATGCTGTCCTTCAGGATTCGGGCCACACCGCCACAGCCATCGGCGTCTTACAGGAAGACTTTTATGCATCGCATCAGTACAATCCTATAGTGGCTATACAATCACATACTGTCCTGCCGATACATAATTTTATTATACATAATACCATAGTAGAGGAATCAAATTACCTTCGATAATGATAAACTTGGAATTGGGACCACTGCTTGACAAGGTCGACTAGCCTAGCTATCATTGCAAAATTGACCAAACACAATTTTGTCTTATTACTTTTAAAATAATTTAATGGATGTAAGTCACATAAATGTCAAGAGCGAAAGAAGAGAAGAGTGAACGTGGCATATCAGTTTCAGGAATTAGCGTCAATTAGCTATTCTCCTTTAACAGTCTTATTAATTGCCACCGAATCCTAGTTGAATATGCGAGCGTCAGTGATCGAACGCAGTTCCAATGTCGTTTCTTTTATGTCGGCGACAACGCCATTCAGACTCACAAGAATCCGCTTTTTCAATATCTCCAGGTTTTCTTCTGGATCTTTCGTTGGGTCGATAGTCGGACCAAACTGGTTCAAGTCGACGCCACTTGTTATCGCCTGACGCAGCCATTCCACCATGCTTTCGTCCCTCTGGTACATGTAACAGGTTTCCTTCAGAATTTTCCTCTCTTCTTTTAGTTTCAGCAATTTCTGCTCAAGATAAAACGGTCTGATGATATCAATATGCTCCATTTTGATAAATATGTAATTAAAAGTGAATTTGTATACAGTTGGGAGTCCTTCCTTTATATACCAGTGCCTGAGTTAAACGGTTGAGTGGGGGGCGCTCTGCTGTCAGCTTCACGTGGAAGCAAAGCTGTTAGAAACTGAGTGTCACGAACTGTTGCGTAGCTCGTGAGTTTACTCATTTGTTGGTGGACGAACGGAAAATGCGCAAGCAAAGTTCTGATACATTGATCAACACCATTGTTTTATACCATTGCACGTGTGCTATGATCATTATGATATATTTTAAATTTAGTTTCATATCATAAAGTTCGGCTTGGTCTCTAAATGTCGCTGATTGAAGCCACATGACCATAGTACATATTATAAACGAATAATTCATTTTGTATGGCGCAATATCCACCTAAGTGCTCAAAGCGCTGGCGATAATAATAATAAAAAAAGGCAAAGTTTACATACGCCGATGATAGTAGCGGGAATCTTCAGAAGAGGGACAATAGAATTATAAACTCCGATGTTCGACAAACCCCGTCATAATTAGCATTCGCGATCGACTGCATGTATCTACATGTACTGGTGACCTTTGACATTGTGTTTGGTGTTTCTACCATTTGTTGATATACTTACAGTAGTTGACATTAGGGCAGATCCCACCATGAATGTCATACCACAGTATTCTCGGACGTAATAATAAATTTAATATTGGCATCATAATGCTAGTAATCACTGACTAACAACATGTTGAAAGCCAATGAAGGCAACAAACCCAAAGACACGGAAAACTTTTTGCGACCTGAAGATCGAGTGACTTTAATAAATTCAACAGGAAATCCAATTATAAGTAAATGAAATAAAAGTAATACACGCAACGCTAGCATATAGCCTATACAGTATACTCGACGGATGACAACGTGGATTTGAAATATATAGTGATGTAAACTTAACACAAGATTGAGATAAATTTATAAGAAATAAGGTTCGATGAACATGAGATAAAAACAATTAAATGAAATATCAGCTGCTTAAAGCGCGATTGTGATGACACAAAATACATAAGGGAGAGAGGAGGTCGTTGCTTTATTGCGACTCATTTCTTCAACGAGGGAATTCTGCATACACTCAGCTCGTGTTTGAATGCGACTTGATCGGTGCTCAAAGCGAGGCCAGTGTCCTTGTTGCGTAGTCCGATCAGATGGCGAAGAGGGCGATCTTCCGTGGAAAAATATCTCTCCCAGGGCGCTTTCAGGGAAGCGGGATCCTGCCAGTACGCGCCCCGCAGCTCAGCCCTCAGTTGACACCTGAGTTTTTTTGCAGTGAGGAAGTTCAGAAGCACTGAGATGGGGCGACCGCCGTGTTCCGCAAGGTTTTGCAGTTTGCCGTAAGCGACGCGCAGAACTCTCATCTTGCTCGCTCGCTTATGCTGCTGACGGAGAAGACGTTGCCTCTTGGAGGCTGGGGCTCCATCCGTGGTCGAAACACGTTCTCTCTTCTTAATTTCTGTGGAATGACTGTCAGACACCGTGATAGAAGATTGGTTGTGCTGCTGGCAGACGACTCGCAGATTCTTGGAAGCTGTGGCTCCATACTTTGATGTATTTATATCTCCCTTCTTTATGCCCGTGAGCTGAGTGTCAGGAGTCTCGGAACCCATGTTGGAAGATTTGGGAGACAGATACCGGGAAACAGACCGAAAGTGGAATCCGAGCGCCCTTATAAACAGTGTGCGCTGCAGTTTTAAAGATTGCACACGCGCGAAAGTTAAGTTTGGAGTCAAGAGAAGGGCGGAGCTTGAATTCTGATTGGCTCATTGTTCCACGTCAATGTTTTAACTGGTTAACCGAAGAAGTAAAGAATTCTATGCAGGTGTAATTAACAGGTTGACAACTTAACAACTGTGAAAACTTTGATTCGCCCGCATCTCGAAATCATAATTTAACTTGATCTTGTTGTGGCATTCATCTCGGACCTCTTAGCGTCACCATTGGCACTTAAAAAGTGTGTTGTTTATGACATGATCGACCGCAACAAACGTGTATTACATCACAAGAAAATTAAATGTGAGGTGCTGACTTCAACAGATGGCGTTCGTCATCATTCATGAAACATAGCAGTTGTACTAGTATATGTATACTATTACATGTATACTTGTATGTACTAGTACCATAGAATAATAATTAGTATTCTTCCCCTATGCTATTGTATAGGCACTAGTTGACGTGGCCGTTTCTTGCCAAACCCAACCACAATACTATTGTGATATGCTAATCATTATTTTCTGATCTACATGTCACGTAGCACACGTGTAGGAGCTAGCCTTGATATTTATCCAAAACCAAGTCATTTGATTAATTCAGTGTAGGATATAATCCGACGATTCGATGTGTACATTCACAATTTTACATGATGTAGAGTGTTGGGCTTCAAATAGGGCAGTCAATTCAGCATTAAAAAAAGGTCGATCCGGACAAAATCGCAACAGAATTTATTTCCAATGGAATACTGGACAGAATACCGTCTGAATATTTTCATATACAGATGTACATGATACTGAGATCACCGCTGCATAATAGTTCAGTGGAATACATACGGAATGACCCCCTTATTAACATACTCAAAATCGGACAAAATCCCGTCTGTATAAAATAGGTTTATTCGCTAATTAATTACCAGGATTAAGCCAAAAGTACGTTTACCCTTTGAACATAGACATGTAGCATATCAAATTGAAGATCTGAATGAGATAAACCCAGGAAATGTGTTATTGGCTTCGATATATGTACCTGTAACGTTTTCGGTAAGGATGTACCTATGCATTTTTCACATGCGCGCGTGTACTTATACTTGCTAACAACCAGTTACTAACAACCGATCTACTTGTAGGTCTACATCGTTCAATATACATGTAGCCGTAGACGGTGTAGATCGAAGCAATAATTATGTAATTCTGTACGCCTTAATTAGCATCCAAACAACCCACGTAAATAGTATATGTCTATATGACATAAGGACAAGGGGCGAGGTGGATGCCACATTTTGGCAAAATGTGTCGTATTATCGTAGCTGGTTGACTGATTTATGATGGTTACGTACTGCATCTCATACACCGATTGCAGGCTATACATGTATCTCCATGCGTTTCGCATTTGACCATAGGGGTCGAAAAATTCGTCGGTATATTCACCTATGCCCTATTCGTATCTATAACTATTATGGGATCTGCCAGTACCGGCTTCACTGCTTCAACCATCTCGTCAGTATATGTACATTGAAATATACGTGCATGTAGCTGTTGGGTAGCAGTACATCTCATAGTTGAACACTTCTGCTCGGTCGTCGATACACTTTCAGAAACTGCTACAGAGCGTTGAAACATCAATTCAGGTTGAATACAAGTAGACCTTTTTGGAGGTTTCTTCTTCGTTGTTTTCGTAGCCAAGGTTACCGACTGATCGGTCCTATTGAAGCTTTCCGTTCTGCGTAGAATTATCGACATTTAGTACTGACATCGGCAGTCAAACCAGTTGAAACTCGATGGAGTGACAAGTCAGTGGTGAATGGGTGGCGCTCCAGGAGATAGTCTAGCAGTTTTTCTGTGTCCGCTCGGACTAGTTACTATTATGTACTCGGTACTGATCACTTGTCTGATACATTGAACTTGCATCTTCGGCGGATCGACCTCTATATTGACTGGCCTAGCTAAAACTTCATAGAAAGAATATATTTTGCTTCTTCTCAATGAAATTGTGAAATTGATGCCTTCCCCATTTTTCACTGCTATCGCTATATTACACTTTTAGTCAAAAACTTAAAATAAGATTCAAATGTAAAAGTACTAGTAAAATGAAATTGGCCTACAGAGTCAGTGAGTAGATATAAATTAGACAGTGAAACGCACACTAGTATATAATTTTAATTATAATTTAGATACAGGCATGACTCGGTGTTCTGTTATCATAAATTCATAAGTCCTAACCGTAACTAAATAAAATTCGGTGTTAATGACAGGCGTTGCCGCGCATTACAATTTACAAGTATGTGTTTTCCTAATATTCTTGAAATTATGGAGTATCTCTGGTTTTTCTTTGCCTGTTAAATTGTTTGGTGACCGCGTGCCCGTCAATTTATTTTCGTGCGTCGCGCACGAAACCCTCGCACATAGAAAATCAGCTCCACTCCGCGCCTGCGCACACAGTAAGATTCAACTTCCGGCGCGCAATGTTTCAAACTTTTGTTCGCTTGTTTCGCAAAAATGACACTCATCAAATGAACGGCATCGATCGTGATATCTAAGACAGTGCCTAGTGATCTGATGCAGCATGGTGCGTGGAACAAGCACCCCACGGCGACGAAGCGGTTTCCCAAACCCCCACGCCGGCCGATCTGCTGCTCAGTGGACTTCGCCAAACGTCAGCGATGTCAACAACAATTCCGACGGCTCAGAAGCCAACCGATCGCAGCCGCTGAGTGGAGCCTCAAAGAGAGCGCATGCGGCTGTCAAGAAGCCCAAGCCATTTCAAGCGCCCAGTAAGATGAAATATCTCTTTGTCAATTCTTTCAACTACTAAACTCGTAACTTACTAGCTTGACTACACTCTTGACTCTATTCACAGTGACACTGCAAGTCAGGTGACTCGCGATTAACTAGTCTAAGGGAGTAGCTCAATGACTGAGTAAATACTAAAAGAGTTTAATATAGTACTGAATAGGCCTGTAGTCTGCAGGAGTGCATGGAATGGTCATGGATATTGTTATATAATACAATAAAACCTCTGTTAGCGGCAACCTGTAGGCTGTAGTCAACCCGCCCACTATTAGATGTGAGTGACCCTATACTCAGCCACCACCTGTACAATGTGACCGACAACCGGTCATTATCAGCCCTGGTTGGCACTTGACTGTTAAACGACCGGGCGCTTATTGGGCATTGATGCGCACGGCAAAGTTTTCATGGCTTGCTCCAAGGAGCTTTAGTACACATACAAGTTCATTGGCTTGCTCATTCGAGCCACGAGTCGAGTCTAGCTCCTCCTCCTGCTTCGTCTTGTCAGGTATCCGCCCTTAAAATCTTATTCAGTACATGTCTTTACCTCTTTGGATATCTCGTATTTCGTTCATAAAGCCTCGAGTATCCCGAAGGAATTGCTGGCACCTCATAGAGACTTGCTAATCTATAATCAGAAATAATAATGACACATATATCTTTATTATATTTTATACTGTAACAATACAAAAAAAAAGGAAATTTTGTTTTCAAAATATAATTCATCATTATTGTCTACCTTCAGATTCACCTCGTAAGAGGAAGCGATATCGTCCTGGAACCAAGGCACTGATGGAAATTCGCCGTTTTCAGAAAAGCACAGACCTTCTATTACGGAGAATGCCCTTCGCCAGACTTGTAAGCTGCTTAATCTTCATAACAACTCTCTCTTCTATCTTAAGCTCATTGCTTCTTCATTCTCTAGGTACGGGAAATTGCAATGCACTTTGGAGATTATCGCTGGGAATCCATGGCGCTGATGGCCTTGCAAGAGGTAGGAACTCCATTCTATGCCTAGCCACTCATTCATTCTCTATACAGGTTGCAAGTTGCAAAATTTAATGCCATTCTGAAGCATGCCTACCTATTGGCAGAAAATGGCTATGTTTAAAGAATTAACAATAATGAAGTATCAATTTGTTCGAGTGTAGAGTGTTGTAAGAGAGAAAAAAGTGATGGATAAATTGGCGAAGACAGCCTAAAAGCAGATCCAGCCAAATTCCGGCTATTGTAACACTGAAAAATATCATATTTGTTCTCGCCAGAAATTTTCACCCTGCTAAATTGAGCTGTTTTAGAGTATTTGCAGCCATGTAATGCTGAATTCAGTGTCCTTATTGTTCATTTGTACTATATGGAGAATATTGAGAATGAATAATGTGTGATTTTATTCTCTTTCTCAGGCATCTGAATCGTACCTCGTCCATCTGTTCAGTGACACTAACCTGTGTGCCATCCATGCCAAGCGGGTGACCATCATGCCCAGTGACATGCAGCTGGCTCGTAGAATAAGGGGCATACAAATCTGAATAACTTAAGTTGTCTTATTTAAACTGTTTTTGCATGTGCATATTTGACTCCAATGTTATTTAGTTCTTTTAAATTTTTTTTTTCTTTCCTGTTTTTATGTGTTATCTTTAATGGCAGCTTCATAAATGCATTTTTTCAATGAATGTCCACATTTTACCAATGGCCAAATAAATGCTGGTATTTTAATGTAAACTGAAAATTGAGCTATATAGGGGGGTGTGAGGGGGGTGCCCCTCTTGTTGATGTCTGAGAGTGCTGTTTCTCCACTCTTATCTGCCTGATCACCTATGACTATGTATATGTATATATATATAAATATTCTCACATGCATATTAATTACTATTCGTTAGTATAATATAGAACTGGCCATTATCCCAATGACTCAACAAGTGTACATCTCATGATTGGTAGAGGCCTATGCGCATGCACTTAAAAGACCTAATAATAAATATATTAAATATATTAGTGATTTGACTAATTACTTAACTGAATAAACTATGCATCATGAACATGTGTATCATGATGCATTAATTAGAGAGAGAGCTAGTGTTTTGCAGCCACCAAGCAAAGAAAGTACTTTTATTTCTCTGCATGCTAGCATCACGATCAATTTGAAATGCATGTAATAAATTATAGAATATACAGAGTGGGCCAAAAGTAATCTTTATCTACTCCATGTTAAAAACAAAAT
>KB294881.1:0-31262 GCA_000328365.1 Capitella teleta | reverse complement strand
ATTATTTTTTTTTCGCGCCTGACTGGTGGCAAAATGATTATTCTATCTATTTCCGAAAAGAAAAGAAAAAAATATCCAGGGGTTTAGTCGCAGGACACGCTGATATGACGAGGCCCATTATAAAAGATGGGGAACTCTGTGTTTCATCACAGCTCATGACGTCACGCCTAGTTAGCAATATATCTCCCGCGAAATCGTTAGCGATGATATTTCTTGTGTGGGCCAGGCATAGGAATCATTTTTGGTGCATCAAATAACGACTGAAAGTCCATTTTCAACCAGTTCTCCCTCCCTTTAATTGACTAGATACGTTATGATTTCATGAAGTTTTCGAAATAATTCTTGCCTTGATACCGCGTCGTTGTTGATGTCTGTAGTAACATCTCACCCCTCAGTTGTCAACCAAAACTTATTATTTAAAACCCGCTGCATTTTATCAACGATTATGAACAGAATTATGGTCATATCTCGCCGGTTGTTATATAATTAGGACCCTGACATCCTTAAGCACGATGAGCAAACGCGAATTTGACAACGCATTCCCGGATTACAATGGAGAGAATCTCCTCGGAGCTGACTCTTCGGTGTGGTAATTTACTAATTTAATTAGTAATTAAATTATTCAGACAAAGTGACTCCAAGTCAAAGTTAGTCAAAGTCCCATAACTTATAAGACTTAGTTATTGAACTTATATTCATTTAATTTTTTAAACATTAATGACTAACACATATTTAATTTAATCTATATCTGTATTTTATTTATCTACTGCATATGACATATGTTTTCTTTATATGTTTATATGCGTCCATCAACCATGATTACCATGGTAATCATGATTATGATGACCATCTGATCATGATGATTACGATACAAAAGCGTTTAAAAGAACCTAGATCTTCTGAACTGAACTAACCTGAATAACCTATATAACCTATATATTAACCTATATAAGTTACTAGCTTGACTTATCAAAGTTATAACTTTCTAAGTATAGCTAATGATTGGATTGGGATGATGTACTCTTAACTCTGTAACCTCTGCAGTTTCATCCTCATAATAATCATCATGTTGTCTTATGCAACAATAGTAGAGGAGATCAGCTATCGTATGGGCCAAAGGGAGGGCAAGCGCTTGGGATCGGGCCCAGCCGATTCGGCGATCGGAAACGAAGGATGAGGGCGTGCCTCCACAGAATAGAACAGCTTGGCTTGGAAGAGTTTAATTTATGCTTTGCGGATTTTTATCATCGCCTTGTCTTTACAGCAGATAAGAGCAGTAGAAGCTGTAAATAAGCATGCATTCACAATGGCAACATCGCAAAATCAGGGGCTTAGCGTAATCGGCGGCTTCGGAAATTGTTTTATTTTTATTTTTTATACTAATTAAGTATTTCTTGAACTTACGTAAAATCTCTGTTTTGAGGAGTTTAAAAATCATACAAAAATATCAAGCGTAGGCATATTGTTGACCAAATTGGGTCTTCTCATTTTAATTTTTAAATAAAAATAATAAATAAATATTATAATAATAATTATAATTAATAATTATGCATCACATGTTTATTATCAATAGTCTTTCAATGCTACTTGTATTCTTGAGACGACCACTACTCGAAAGCCAGGAATGGAATGGAAACATTCGGTTGTTATCATCTTGCATGGGTGGCTGTTCCATGTTTTGCGCACACCCGCTTTATCTTCAATTACTAGTCCCGATGCCAAGCGCAATGCCAAGCTACTTCCCAAAGGGATCCTTGAACAATATAAGGGATCAAGTATTTAAATTTCCCAAGTGATTATTCATAAGATTTGAATTACCGATATTAATCAATGTATAAAATTGAGTCCTTCTATTTTGGCTCTAATCATCTTTAATAAATTTCCAATCTTGCAGATCAACTCAGAATTTGCTGGGAAAATACGTGGTCATGTGTCGCGTATGCTGGATGCTCTGGAGAATGGACTGTCGAAGGGGGTGGATTGGAAGAATTATTCGGTCTACACTGGCACAACAGGTGCGAGTATTATTTACCAGGAATTCTCACTTTTCATGATCAAGATTTCTCCTTCCCCAGGTGTTGCGTATCTGTACTTTCACCTCTACACAGTTTTGGATGATTGCCAAGAGGACCGTTTTCTGAAGAAAGCTCTCTCCTTATTAGAACCCTGCCTGACCCATCTGGGTCTGAGGCGGGTGTCCTTCTTGCAAGGTGACGCAGGACCACTGGCGCTCGCTACGGTTGTTTACCACCTTTTGGGGCGGTCTACTGCAAAGCAGGATTGTCTGGAGAGGCTAGTTATAGGAATTCTTTAAATCTGAGTCTTTATTTAATATTTTCATTCGTTCTCCAGATTGTTAGAGATGAAGACAATTGTTTATGATGACCACTGTCTGCCAGAAGAGCTCTTGAACGGTCGCATTGGGTACTTGTATGCGTTGCTGTTTGTAAATCACCATTTAGGCGCTGATACCATCGACAAACTGGTCGTGTATCGGGTAAGAAAACAAACAAATAATTATTATCAGTGATGGGAGCACCTACATATTCATTAGACTTTTACTAATTCTTTGGCTATTTTGCATATTTTGTAGCTTTTTTATGGATTATTGATATGCGTGAGAAATTCTGCTGAAGGGTGAAATGGGACATTTGGCTTGTTTAACTTATTTTGAAATACAGTTATTTATGTGGAGCTTTGAAACGATAAACATTCAACTTGATCGGATGCCATACTCGGTAGACGTCAGCTACGATTAATTCTCTCTTTGATGCATTGATACTTTGAGCACTGAGGGTTTTGGATTTGAGGGGGATGGGGGGGGGTGCTTGCTCTTTGAGGGGGGGTGGATGCATGCTCTGTCTACAGCTGCAACATAGTTCTAAACTGTTTGCAGATTTACGCTTTTTGCTTATCGCTAATTATCAGAACTCAGCTATAAAACAATTGCTCTTACTAATTATCATTTTTTGTAGGTTTATGAAACCGTCCTGAAGAATGGGCGTCAATTTGCCAAAGAAGAGCGTTCAAAATTTCCGTTAATGTATGAATGGCATGACAAGAAGTATTTGGGAGCAGCTCATGGTCTTGCAGGAATCTTGTACCTGTTATTACAGGTGAGTGTTTTCAAGCATAGATCTCTTTTGAGTTTCATCTTTTCTGTGTTTAGATTCGGGAGCCAGTGTACCAGAAATATTCTCACGAGTGGATCGAACCGAGCATCGAAATGTTGATGACGTTGCGGTTCCCTTCTGGGAACTATCCTTCTTCCATCGGAAGTGCGTCTGGGGATAAATTGGTTCAGTGGTGTCATGGTGCTCCGGGGTGGGTGCCGACCTTCTGCATGGCTCATAAGGTTAGATACGGCACACACTTGTACATGAAACACAAGCATTGTTCCTCCAGACATACGGTGAACCAAAGTATTTAGACGAAGCGCTGAAATGCGGTGAAGTCATCTGGTGCAGAGGTCTCCTACGCAAAGGGTACGGATTGTGCCACGGATCAGCAGGAAACGCGTACGCTTTCCTCAGCCTCTTCAGAGCCACCAATGACCAGAAACATCTGCACAGAGCGTGTCAGGTAAGGTAACCCTTCATACCCTCAGCTATTATCTGATTCTGAATGCAGTTTGCGGAGTGGTGCTTCCAGTATGGCAGCCACGGTTGCAGAAATCCTGACAGACCTCTTTCTCTCTTTGAAGGTCTGTATGCACCTAGTCTTTGAATCACTCAACTCTTCTCTTTTTTTTTTCTAGGATTAGCTGGAACTATTTATTTTCTCACAGATCTGTTGAAGCCGATGAAATCTAGATTTCCGGCTTTTGAGCTATGATATTTTTTTGTCTGATTATTTTTTACCTCATCTGAAAAAATACTGCCAAAATATTGTCACATGTGTTGAAACTTTTTTATATATTAAATTGAAGAAAAAAACCCAACAAAGTATTTAAAAAATTATTTTCCTTCATTGAAAACTGGTTACCTACATAAAATATATCATAGATACGTAAATGATGAGTTAAACGTCACCATGACGACACAATTTCAGTTTTGGAACAATCCAAATACATGTAGAAGGAGAATGACTAGAAGGCCAGCCTAATCGAGGATATATCTCAAAATAAAGACAGCGATTATGAAATGAGAATATTTCTGTGGTTGATCAATGGTGTAATGCCATTTGATTACGATGCAGACCTATTTCTGTAAGCAGACAGAAATACTGTAAGCAGACAGAAATAGAGGCTTAGTGGGAATACATGTAATATAGAAATTTCTATAAATTATGAAATTTCATAATAGAAAAACCGATGTGCAATTTGGTTGTTGGAAAAACATTTCTCCAAATTCTAGATAAATTCTAAGAGATTCTATCATGTCAATCTTGGTGCTTGCATAACAGTGTTCAAGAATTCTCTGAGGCTCTTTTCAATCTCATCAGAGCAGCACTGCCCTGTGCTCTGCCATCCCTGAACAACATCCACTCTGATTTCTGTCTCTGCAGCTGTGAAGAGCCAAGTGAAACAAGCAGAAACCAGAGAGTGGCTGTTGTGGGTCAGAGCAAACAGCAAGATGGACGAGAAACCGGACACTGATACAGAGGAGGCTCCCGATATGAAACGCTGCGAGACGTAAGCAGCGATATGCTGCTGTTCCTCTGTCAATATGTAACGGTTGCTCAGCGCAAGCATTTCCAGACAGAAATCTCTTGCACTTTCTGCATTTCTGCTGTAGCGTTCGATGATGCTATCCGTGAGGGGAGAACTCTTGCAGGTTAAATTCATGAGTTCTTTGAATGGTGCAGTTAGCACTTGAGGCAAGCGAACAGTGCTCTGGGTTGACTCTGTGTAATTGCCCATCAGCATGGCTCTGAAGACTTCGGACTTCTGCGACAGGATTTCACGCTCAACCTTCACATGGCTTCCATCATCCAGCAGGAATTCAATTTCTGTCGGGTCTTCGGCTTGCAATTGGGTCAAGTCCTGGGGTATCTGGGTCATGTCATGCTTGGCGTAGCATGACGCCAGACCAGCTAGTGCCTCTGTGGCGGTGCGTAATGATTGTGGGTGGTCACTTCTGAAGACCAGATCAAAGAGGATGTCCAGTGCTGTGGTTAGAAGTGGACGGTCTCGGTCCCTGTCTCCTCTGCGGGTGAAGAAAGAGCTTCTGATAAAGCACAGATTTGTTAACGCTTACCTGCAGATGAAGGGCAGAGAGATGGCAGCATTGGTTTTGGTCTCTGCGGTCAGCAGCATGTGTTCCATGGTCCCAGAGCCATAAGCAGTTGCCATGGTGATGGAGAGGTCGGTGAGCAGAGATTCTCGCAGTTTCTCTTCGCCCCCAAGCATGGTGGCTATAGCGAATGGTGTTGCCGTGGCAATGAGTGCTTCAAAGCAGATGGGGAAGCTAACCAGGCGCTGTATGATGCGTGTGGCTCGGCTGAGGGGCCTGCGTGAATGAGCGATGTAACGGAGCAGGGAGCGCATGACTTGGGGACAGATGAGGTGAGGGGTGGGGTCAGGCAGGTAGGAGATGCGAGAGAGCAGAACCAGGATGTTGTGCTGGGTGCGCCGGTGAGGCACTTTGTTGGGCAGTGGGTCCACGTTGAATTTCTTTCTCGTCGTTTGTCTCACCCAAGCCTCGTCCCTGAGGGGAGACAGGGAACGGGCTGGAGAGTCAGGCATAGCACTCGGGCTGAAGGAGTTGTAAGAGGGAGAGTGCATGTGCACTGGAGAAGCCCCTGGACTGAAATCCGAGAAAGGCGAAGCAGGGGAGGAGGAGGCGCCAGGGAGGGGACTGATGCAGAGAGCGGGAGAGATGCTGCGTGCCGGGGAGGGGCTGCCACTGCTGCCGGCGCCACCCCACTCGGGACTGTGGTAGCTGACCGCACTCATCGGACTGTACGCTCGACTGGAGTCTGACTCAAGTGCTGCACTGTCCCAGATATTGGTCGGCGCATCGGAATCATAAGAAACTGATTCTTGTTGAGATGAGATTTCCTGGTATGTTGGTGAATCAAGGCTGTATTTGTAATCAGTGTTGCGTGGAATGTTGGTGACTACCGTCTCTTCCTGACTTAAATCAGCGCTTGCTAACAGATGAGGCATTAGGCGCTGGCATAATTTAAGTCCCAAGAGAGTTTCCAATCCTTCGCTATCATAGATGTAACACACAAGAGCGCAGATAAGTCGACAGTGCATCTTCTGCCACGCCTCCTGATCGAGGAGTGTGAGAATCAGATCAAGACCTCCGTGCTGGCGGATCTTGGCTCTACAAGAGGCCTCCTGACTGCACACAGCGAGCGAGTTCAGCAGACGCATGGAGTCGGTCTCTGTTGGTTGAAGCCGGTTCTCTTTGATGGATTGGATAAGAAATGGAATGAAGCCAGCGTTGGATAGCTGAGTACGTAACGCTGTTTGCTTTGTCAACGTGAATAAGATTGTGCGTGCTAATTTGCGTAGTGCAGGGTTATCACGCTGGGCTGTTTCAATCAACAGTTGAAGACCAGCTTCACAGTAAACAAGTTGTCTCGTCAGTTCATCGCAGCACCTACCAAAAAACATAAATTATGCCCATGTATGACTCACATTATTAATCAACTCACCGACTGAGAGATATTTTGTTGGGTTTTGCAAGTGCGTCAGCTGCTTCATCCAGGGGTTCTTTCTTCTCGATTTCTTGAGTCGCTTCTCTTTTATCATCTTCGGTCATTTCTTTAATTTCCGCTTGACCCGATGAATCATGTCTCGTGTCGCAATCTTTGTGCAGTTGGCGATCACCATTGTAACTGCAAGGAAAACTGAATAACTCAAAACTTGAAATGAGGTCCATTAAAAAAAAGGCATGCAAGCAACAGAGTGAGAGTCGTAGTCGTTGAGAGTGAGGGCCGTACTCAGTGAGAGCGAGGGCCTTATTCATTGAAACTCAGTGAAAGCGAGGCTCATACTTAGTGAGAGTGAAGGTCATACTCAGTGACAGCGAGGGTCATACTCACATGCTTGTCAAGTGAGTGAGGCAATTGAGAGCGGACGTGATGGTAGAAGCAGAGGTTGATGACATCATGTTCAGAATAACATTAACACAGGACGTCTGCAAAACGCCCAACAAATGAACGCGATTGTTGGCCAGAACCCTAGAAATACAAAAAACATGAGGCATGCGACACCTCAATGGTTCCACAAACCTCAGTGAGCGCACAAGAGTCTGAGCGTTTTCTTTGCTTTCCGTTTCCTTGAGGAGTGAAACAATGTGTTTCAGTAAACCTGTCTTAAGGTGAATGGCACAAGACGCCTGTGGGTCATGCGCAAGATTAGCTAGTGAGCGACAAGCGCGGTTTTGAATGCTTGGGTCTGATGATTGCATGAGAACAGCGCCTATTGACAAAAGAAAATATTGATTTAATTCAGAAAAAATAGTTTCAATTCAAAGCATCAAGATTTTAAGACCAATCTCACCAATCAGCTCCACAGCATCGGACGAAATCATCTACAATATATTAATATTACTTTGAGATTTCAAGATGTCACTTGGGAAGAGTACGCACCTTTGACCGAACTTCGGACGCTGTGGCCAAGTTGCCGAGAATGCTGAGCGTTAGATCCAACACCTTGGAGGTGACCTTGGGATTTGAGACGAGGCTGAAGAGCTTTGGGAGAATACCTTTGGTGACGACCCAGGAACAGGCTGCATTGTCCTGGATTGTGTACATGTGTGAAAGTATATATATTTAATGAAGAGGCATAAATTACCTTGATGTACTTGCATCTGATTTGAGTCAAGGCAATATGCAACGTGGCCGAATTGCTGCTTTGAAGATTGTGCAGACATTTTGACAAAGACAGATCTGGCGATTTCTTCTTCTGAACTACATCAGCGTGAGATGCGCTTGGGTGCTTACTCCCATCAGACGCCATGTCGCAGGGGATGGGGCTGGACAACAGTGAAAAAGTCAATATTCAATATTTGATACAAGCAATATGAATATTCATTTACTGGCACATCATCATGATTAATGAATCCTAGTTTTCCCTTTAATTAGGCATTAATTTAGCTGCCTAATTATTCTTCAATATCTAAATATGCAATGCATTATATAATGCATTATATAATGCATTATATAAGAGCTATATACAGAGTGTGGAAGATCTCATTGCTTTTCAATGGTGCTACGCATTTCTGAGAAAGTGTTACAAAACAGATCGCAGTGTAAAAATCACACTAAGATAAATAAATACTTGGTATGGTCAGTCTAACATTTCATGCTGCTATTCCTATCATTTCTATTCTAATTTCATCAACATTTATGCAGATTATTTCAATTAATAGAGTGCACTCATCATTTCGCGATATTTCCACTTTTGGCGCAAACAGGGCCCCGGACCATGGATAGGCTTCATTGAACGCATAATTAAGGCAACGCTCTCATACTATTGTTTTATTGTTGTGACAGTACTTAGCACTAATGTTTATCTCCTAAAATCAAAACAAAAGCAGAGAGTTTGCATTGAAGAGCCATACAAGAGATGGCATTCCTTAATGCTTGTTCAGGGGCTCATCTGATTTTGCTCTCGCATTTAGATGTTCCTCCTTCATTTAAAATAGACTTTTCACTTGATTTCATTGCATAAATGGGCACAGAATAAGATAGTCAATCCATACCAGGTAGTTATTTTTAGGAATAATTGATTTACATATTTTAGCAAATTTAGAGTTTTGTTTTTAACATAAGAGTAGATGGACTACTTTTGGCCCACTCTGTATACCCGGTATGAGCCTTGCCTATGCTTCACCATATATACTTATGATACTATTGTTATTATCATATAGTCAGACCCCGTTAATCAGCCGTCACATAATCTGCCCTAAAATCCCAGGGACGAATCGTTTGCAATGTTAATTGTGTCATGTAATCCGCTCTTTTCATTAATCCGCTTCCGACCACGATTCTCAGGAACAAATCTACTCTGTACCATTATAAATCACATATGTAATCCGCCCTTCAAAATATCGTAGTAAACATAAGACACAACACATGCATCAATTGTCAGCGATTTCTTTCAAGTCAGCAACAAATGGTGAACCTCCCACAAGTCTATATATGCCTTTTCCTTTGTAATTTTCATTTGTTGTTTTGGCTGTCTTAGCTGGCCTAATTCAGAGTGGACACGTGGCCATTACAACATACCACCATATCCCACCATTAGAGGGATACACACTTATCTAGTGGTAAGAGTGCATGATAGTACTAGATCATGCTTTTGATTCATTGATAATTTGATAAACTTTCATAATGATGGCAGTGCATGCATGGTCATAAACGATCAATGTAAATTAAAATTGGTCGAGAAAGTGGCTAATTATGCATAAAGTATAAAATAATTGTGTTTTATGCTACATTTTTCTGGCGAGTAAAAATTTATTTAGGGGAGTAAAAATTTTGCTAATTTCAAGCCCTACAGGCTATAACCTCGTTCCAAGACTCGTATTCAGGCTATTGATGCCGAGATTATGGCTACAGAATCATAGAATGTAGCTCCCCATCGCCCATGGGTAGCGGAGCTATATAGGCTATAGCTCCCCAAGCCGCAGCGGGTAGTGCATGTAGGAACTGCTCCGCTATCATTGGGGAGCTAGGGGAGCTACATAATGATAATAATGCAGCTATGCGGGCTATAGCCCTATGGGCGGCATGATGATGATACTATGGCTATAGGCTATAGACAGTTATAGTACTTAATAGTATACATACTAACATAGTTAGTATTATTATTATTAGATGACATACTACAGCGAGCCCAATGGGTCTCAGACCTCGCCCTAGAATCTGTGCTATATTATTATATACTATCATGACTATGGGAGTATGGGCAGTGTGGCTGATTCCGATCGCCCAGATTGAAATATTCAAATAAACAGATAAAGTCATAAATTTGCTAAAAACGTACCGTCACTTCGGTTCCCTGGCAAGGTGAGTAATGTTGCTGGCCTGCGAAACATATGCAACGATTCAGCGAACATTCAGCAATAGATGAACTTGTTGAACCGACCCAGATAAATCGATAAATATAATCATAACGCATTAAAATAATTCATTTGATAGAGTACTGACAATACTGTCACCATTTCATGTCCATTTATTTATCTCTTGTTATGTGAGATTTCCCTCATGTACATGCATCAATGTAGATCGCAATTCACAACAGTAGATTAAAATTCACAACGTATGGAATTTCAAGGGAATTTGAAGTCTTAAAACGGACAAAGAAGTTTGGACTAGTAAAAAGAGTTCGGTAAAATATGGCGGATTTACTGTTGTCGCTACTCAAAAGCAATCATAACGCACTTTCACGCGCCCTCCGTGTATTGAAGTATTGACAATTTTCAAAACTGACTTTTTTTTTATTCTGATAAAGTAAGAGGCTTGAATTTTTCTCTTGATCATTGAAATGAAACCCAATACTGTAAGGTTACAATTAATTTAATTTTGTATTTGGATATAGGTTGTTTCGGAATCGTCAGCCGAAGGGAAAGTTGGGCGATAATAAGTGTTCATGATGAATGATCTATTTTATTCTTACTTCTCAAATATTCATTACTTGCATTGCCAAGTTTGGAGATGGGATAACGTACCCAACGGATGCGTTCAAAACCTCCCGGCTAGCTAATGAATGTTAGTTGTGACCTGAGCTCCAGTCAGCAGAGCTCAGAGCTCAGGATCTTGAGCTAGTGCGTCATGATAATGAACTAGAGAAAAAAGTCATAACGCTTCCACATGTAATGTATACTACTAGAACATGTGCATGTACAAATGCATTACATCAAAAACGAAGTAATGCACTATGCAGGAATTTACATAATTGTACACTATCATACAGGGTATCTCAATGATAGAATGAATGAGTCCAGAGCTGCCTGCTTTCAACATGCTTTGGCCATATCTGTGCCAAAATTTCGTCAAAAACGGCGGTCATGTCGATTGCAGTGGTGAGCAGGCGGGGGTGTGCGTTTTGTGCAAGTACGCTTGAAGGTCAGCGAGGGCTTCCTGGGCGCGAGGAAGAGTGACACGTGGTGGATCGATGCAGCACGCGTTCTTTCATCTGCTTTGTTCTCATCATTAAAGACATCATATTCTTTCATGTTCTTAACTGTCAGCAAAACGCGAGCCGGCGACCATCGCTTGCTCTTATCAAAGCGTTACGCAATCAGTCCATGTTGGAGACTCTTCCTCCAAATTGAATCCCATCACCTGTGGTATTTTTCTGGGCAGTATATTAGGACCCCCCCCTTTTCTCAATGTACACATCCCCACTCGGTGAAATTGTACAAAGTCATGGGGTAGATGCTCACATATACGTGGATGATACACGATTGTACATTTGATCTGAAAGAAGATCCAAGAGCTGCATGTGCAAAGAGTTAAGGCTTAAGGGTTGGATGGCATGCCTGATGATGAATGTTCAGTGCCTTCGTCTCAGTGGTCTTGTGACAGGTGAATCAATAGCATTGGACACCAGGGAAGACTGAGTCTATTTAATGCTATAAAAGCCTTTAATTGCCATAGGGGGCGAAATTCTCAGGGCGTCAGCGTAGAGTGCCTTTGAGGGGCTATCAGTATTATCCAACCTTGTGTCGATTTCTACTCACCACAGGTGATTGGTAGAGGCCATTATGGTAATCGTTTTGTGGGATATGACTTGATTTTGCAAATTGGCCGCATGACCGTGAATTTATATTCCTCAAGAGATTTCTCCGTTTCTCATGACTGATTTTGTTTATTTCCCAAGCGTGGTCATGTGTTCCCTGGTGACGTTCCCTCCCCCTCCCCCGGAGGGCTTTGTCACTCTGAGTGAACAAAATGCGAAGATGGTCGCCTGCATCAAATCAGAAGTCCCTCAAAGCCCATTGGTTATGGTATGTCACCATCACTCATAAATATGATGAGATGCTCATGAATATTCATCAGAGTCATGATTTCCCTGACGTTGATATATCAAGAGATGCACATTGTCCTACGATCATCAGAGACAGTGAAGCCAAGGCCGCGTTTCTGCAGCACCAGGAGACACCACGCAAGAGACTCATAGCGGCCTGGTCAATATGCAAACTTCTTGGAGATAACTTCTTTGCATTATTTGTCTTCCAGGTATGAACACGGAGTTAGCGGTATTTTAGAAGAACTCTCAAATTGTCACGGCAGTACTGGTGGTGCGTGCATTCTCTGTATTCGGTAATGTGTAATTTTATGAACACAAAATGAGCAGGTCCGAATTTGATGAAGTCTGTGGCTTCAGCTCTTCTGGCCACTATCAGATGGACCTCCTCACTGCACAGCTCTCTCTTCCCTCATCTGGCTGTAAGAAATATGGGAAAAGTTACTCAGTTTGTTTCTCAATGTTTTCTATTCAGATGTCCAATGAAGAACTGATTGCTGAGTTCTCCACCAATCCACACTGGTTTGTTTTGTTTGTTTCGTTTGTTCATGCAGTGTGTTTTTCAATTTACGGTTTCCTATGAATTTTCATAAAGGTCAACATTGTACCGATTTAACTGTGAACATTGCAAGTGATTGCTTTTCTTCTTGCAGGGCAGAGGGACTTGTGCGATCCTTTGCGTGGCATCCGCATACCACAAAGTTTGCGGTGGCCTTGCGAGATGATTCAGTGCGTGTGCACTCAGCCAGAAAGGGAGACATCATTCCAACGCTCAGACACAAGCTGCAAAAGGGCGTTATTTCTCTGGCTTGGAAGTCTGTTCTTGGATTCACAATCACTCACTTTTTAATTTCTCTCTTCTATTCAGATCTTCATCCGCATCTGTTCTCGCTGTCGGCTGTAAGAGCTGTGTGCTGTTATGGGATGTCGACCCTACGTCTTTGGCAACTAGGTATCGCCTCTCGTCATGATAACAGAGAAGAATGTGTGATTTTTTATCACCATTTGCAGACCATCAGGAAGCTCAGTGCAAGTGTTGTCATACCCTGGGCACTCCCCCATCACATCCCTTGCTTGGTGCCCGGTCAGCAGTCTCCTGGCCTCTGCCTGCCCCACCGACTCATCATCCATGGTTAGCAGAGAACTTGAAATTCTCATTATATATTTATTAAATTTCTCCTAGATATGGGATCACTCATTGGGAAGCTATGAACGACTGAGGAGAGTGGGAGGGGGAGGCACATCTCTTGTTTTGTGGTCACCAGATGGCACGAAACTGCTCAGTGCTTGCCCTTCATCTGTACTGAGGTCAGTGTTCAGTTGTGTGTGCTCCTATCACATTGGTGCTACTGTCTTCAGTAGCATGCATAAATCAGAGCTCTAGCATTTAGAGCTACTGACCTTGCATTCAGTATTGTTTCTGGATTTCCAATTATTCACTTGCACAGAGTATGGGAAACTCGATCTTGGACGTGTGAGAAGTGGACCAAGCTGCCCGGTCGCTGCCAGGTCAGTGATCCCATCAGATTCTTCGGTTATTGAATCTCCTTTTCAGGCTGCCTGCTGGTCTCCCGACAGTCACGTCCTGCTCTTTGCCACGGCTGAGGAACCTGTGGTGTACTGCCTGACCTTTGACAAGGTGCACCCGGTTGACCCCACTAAGCCTGTGGTTGGAGGGTCAAAAGTGGCAATCGCTGTGGCCGATGTGGCTCAGATCGCCATGGAAACGGAAGGCACTCCTGTTACGTTAGTTTTTTTTTTTTAGTTATTCATCTTCTCATTTTGTGAATGTTTTTTTCAGTGTTGGAGGTTTGATCCAAGCAATGTGCTGGGATCCTTTTGGGGAACGCTTGGCCGTTTCATTCAAAGGTCTTGTGGAACAACTCAAGGACATCTCATATGTATATTTATTACAGGTCCTGGAAGTGAACTGATTGCTGTGTTTCAGTCATGCCTGCAACCGTCAGTTGAATTGATTCCATGGTATGCCTCACTTTGAATCGACCTACTTTACTATCATTTGACCTACTTTCAGCGGGTTCATCAGAGGTCACCCTTCATCTGTTCCAAGTTTGCTATCATTCCACCCAAACTGGGCTGATGGAGCGCTTTTAACCGTGGTAAGCGTTTTGATCGCCAGTGGCAATTTCCAGTACTCAACATTTTTTCTGTCAGGCGTGGTCTTCAGGAAAGATCTCCTATGTTCCGATGTATTTTGTTCCCCGTCATAATGTCAACATGAACTCCTTGTATCAACGGCAGAGTAACGGCCCCTGGCAGTCGCCTGTTCTCTTCTCATGAGCACCACTCAATTTGTTATTATTCTTTTCTAATAAAATTCTTTTTCTGCGTGATTATGTTTGTCGCCTGCGCTTAGAGTGATTTGATGGTTATTGAATTTCCTGTGTTGTGCTGGAACTGCAGGAGTGAGAAAGGGTCTGTTATTTGTTTTATGTTCAATATCCGCGCTGATATTAACTCTGGATTGTGTGCCTACAATGTCTTCTAATGTAAATCGATATTTTTAGACTGGTCATTATTGCATTCCATTTCATTTGCTGTGTATTCCCTGGAAAGCAATTAGAGAATTATGCACGCACTCATTATCACATTTGCATAAATTGAGTTTTGGATTTTGATGGCCTCATTATAAGAGCAGCTTATATGCTAAACCCTGTATTACTTAAATACCCAGTCCCTAAGTCCCTAACCCTAAATCATAACCCTTATGAATTCGGACTTGTGAGTCGATTCCACCCTATACCTATCTCAAACTGTAAGCCTAATGCTAAGTACGCTAAGTCCTTATAACCACAAGCCTTATGAATTCGGACTTGTGAGCATTCGCCTTAAAGAGCTGTTGCCTTAATTATTATCCAATAATTATGGCTGTATTTTTAATATAATATAAATAATAATTTTTATTTTATAAAGCGAATATACATATATTATATGCTTTATACAGGGGGCACCGGATAGCGCAGTGGGTTAAACCGCTGACTACAATTCTATGCCGACCGTGGGGGTCGAGGTCCCGGGTTCGAGACCCGATCAGGCCACGGGCGTTATGATTGTGAATTACAATTGTAATTCTTCGGTGACTCTGCAGTGCCGCGTAACAAGGCCGGGCGCTGTGTACTACTGTCTATGGTGGTATGCAGGATAAAGAACCCTTGGGATTTATCGATAAGAGTAGGGGGAAACCCCGGTCCCGGGCCTTCTGTTCTGGCGCCCGTATCACCCGAACGGGTTGGGTGGAGCCGTAAAACCCCAATCACTCACTCATGAGGAAAAAAAAAAAAAAAAAAAAAAAAAAAAAATCAAGATAAAAGCATAAAATCATAAGATCAAGTATAAAAAGCACGTAAAAAGTATAAAAAGACATGTTTTGAGTCTGTTCTTAAAAACATTCAGAGTTTCTGCCTTTCGAACAAAAATGTCCAGGGAATTCCAAATTTTAGGTGCAGTAACATAAAAAGAACGATTAGAAATAGTTATTTTATTTCGTATAATACGTTAAAAAAAAAAGAAAAAGAAAAAAGAAAAGAGCAATAACAAGCAAAAAACAAAACAGAAACAGGGAAACAGAGCTGAAAAGCAGACACACCCGCTTACATATTATATACACAAATTGCTTTCGAGGCAAAATTTATTCCACTTTGACTTAAAAACGTTATTTCGTGTTTACGCATATTTCTCGTGTACATTAAATCCTTAATTAAATTTGCGTTTGTAATATCCTGAAAATTAGCATTATATTGGAAGGTTTCATGGACATAATTTGGTTTCTATTAAGATGGTAAATTTGAGAAAAAAAGTGAGAGGGAATTGGATACATGTATTGATGAGCAGCTGCCGCACATACCAGATTGTAGGCATTCTTAATTATAGGATCAGAAGACATGTGTAGGATGGAATGAAACGAAGATTTCTATTGCAAAGCTGTTGGGGAACTGAATTTTAAGTGATGTTCTATTGACTCATAGCACCAATTGGTAGCATTCCGTGCCAAAAACACCATGCCTAGATGCAAGTGTAAGGAAATAATGCATTCCGAATATCGGGGTTAGCATTGCGCCTATGGGAGAATGGTTTCCATTACAAAGTATAGGAGGCAAACGTCAGCTGAGGGCTTGCCGTGATTGGTCCCGTTCCCCTCGTGAAGCTATCGATTTCACCCAATCAGAGCAGATCATCTTCGCCATAAAAGGACATCTTTGTTGTTTACGAAACGAAAGCGCATGCGTGGTGCACTCTGGCTGACCTTTTTACTGTTTCAGGATGAGAAACCATGGTAGGTGTCCTAGAAAATCGCTTGTCAAAATAAGAAAAATAGCGAAAAATAGTTTTTTTTTCGCGCCTGACTGGTGGCAAAATGATTATTCTATCTATTTCTGAAAAGAAAGAAAATATCCAGGGGTTTAGTCGCAGGACACGCTGATATGACGAGGCCCATTGTAAAAGATGGGGAACTCGGTGTTTCATCACAGCTCCTGACGTCACGCCTAGTTAGCAATATATCTCCCGCGAAATCGTTAGAAATGATATTCCTTGTGTGGGCCATGTATAGGAATCATTTTTTGGAGCATCAAATAACGACTCAAAGTCCATTTTTAACCAGTTCTCCCTCCCTTTAAAGGGAATATCTTCACATGTTGGAGGAAGAACATTGCCATATGGGAGGTTCAATAAAGATCGCAAGGATTTGCGCCAGGAGCCAAGCTGCTGTGCTCCGTATAATGTCATGAAAAACGTTTTGAACAACCCATAGACAATATCAACATGAGTATTCCCCAAATTAGCTTTAACCATGTTCATTTTTGTCACAAAATTATTGGACATGCGCTTCACTAATTCGCATTGCCTGACAACCTCGATATATTTCCCCAAATGCAGTGCTTCATTAACGACATCAATAGTGCCACCCATGAACTTAAAAATTGGAACAAAATCAAAACCACCAAAAACCAATAGCTTGCTTTTAGAGGGATTGAATTTAACATCATAGTCATCAGCGAATTTAGAACATACCGCCAGCATACGCTTTAAACCCCTTAAACTTGGCGCCGTGATATAATTCATGTCGCCAGCAAAGGCGACTGCGCCATGGAGTTGGCTGCCGACATAGCATCCGTCTCCCATCCTACTCAGTAAAACAAGAATTTCATCTATGTATATGATAAATAACAGTGGTGACATAACGCCTCCCTGCTTTACACCGTTACTGACATTGAACGGAAAACCAGCTTCACTGGCCCATTATGATTTAACGCGTGTACATACGTAATAGAAATCGAGCATCAAGGGGACATGCACATCACGTGATAATAACAGTCTGAATTGTTTTATGTACTCGATCAAAGGCAGAGCCAGCATCGAGGAGGCAAAGGTCTACGTTTGAATCATTGTTCAGGTAGTATTGAATGGTATCTTTAACGAGAGATATACACCGGTTTGTCGAGAAATCTTTTTTTGAAGCCAAATTGCCAAGGAGAGGTCATAAAGGTCATCTTGCATTTATTTAAAAGAACATGGTCAAATATTTTTTTCAAGAATTCTACTCAAGGCGATTGCTCGCTCGGTAATTGGATGGGATGTTTAAACTTTTACGCTTATTCTTAGGAATCGGAATTATAGTTGACGTGAGTAGATCGTTGAAAACAAAGCCATGGACAATCGCGCAATTCAAGAGTACAGCAATGCGTTCATATAATATGTTTGTGCCATGAATGTAATGGTCTGATATGAATAGGCCTTCGCCGTCGTTTTTGTTCGACTTCAAATGCGAGACGGCTCTACGAACATCTGCATGCGTAATTTTGACCTCGCACTGCTCGCATCTGTCATGTCGTGCAACTTTATGGTCAATATCTTTCGATAAAGTATCCATGTCGTGTCGGTCATACGATACACTATTGTATAAATCTTTGTATTTCGCAGAGAAAATATCCAGTATATTATCGTTACCGATGGCCCCATCCATACACATAGGGGAGCGGTGTTCCTCGTCCTCTCATTCGTTTCACAGAGGTTCTCTTCATTGTAGCTATCCGCTAACTTTGCTGCAATTATATTACTCTTCACACGTTTCACCTTCTTAATGGCCAGATGATACTTTGCGGGCGGGGAACGCCTGATATCCGCGACCGTTCCGCTGCGGGTAGTATCCTATATACTAAAGTCTTTAGTATATAGGATACTAGCTGCGGGGACTACCGCTGGCCTTCCATATAGAGTGCCAATAGGCCTACATAGCTCTATCCTTATGTGGTTTTACAAATTCTGCCCACCCAGGTTCGGGGATTCTTGTAGAAGTTGTTCGCCTCGGGAGGCAATTATCAGCTTTAATAAAGCACTATGGTATTCTGATAAAACAATTATAATTCAGCGTCGTGCTCAATACATTCTGTGTTAATTAATGCACGCGATGGCCCTGACCGGCACTTCACTCGCCTTCAGCAGAGTGTTCAGGTGATTTTTGTACTGTAATTAATATATCTGCTTCAGTAGCGTGGTGCCACAGCGGGCGATTGGAGGGTACGCTATCCGGGAGATCACCACACGTTAACTGAGATGGAACGCTAACTGCTATGGTCATCAAGACGATATTACCAGTACCAGTTCGACAAATTATCTGCTTCGTTTAGTACATCTCCATGTTGAATACGGTCGCTCAAACCGCAAACAAGAAAGATGATTCGATCCAAGATCGAGATCTGTCAATTACACTTTCGAATGTGTAATCGACATAAAACGGGGGGAGTGAGTCAGCGACCACGAATTCCTCACTATTCAAAAACCTTCTAAGAGATTGAGTGTTAAGCGAGTTAACCCTGGACATATCAGTATTGAAGTCACCCCTAATTTCCCCAAATATCACGAAATCAACATAGTGTAGCTCAGTAACAGCATTCGGCGCATTAAGAACAGCGTCATATTCATCAGGGTTAACACTGGTAGTGTCACACGGAATGTACACCGAAAAAAGCAGACAGGAGAAATGTTCGTTTGATATCTTCAATGCGCTTAATCTTGTGCTGATGCATTCGACGGGATCAACCGATAGAAGGCTGTCAGCCGACCACAAGATTGCACATCTACCATAGGGCCTACCCCTTATCAATTCATGGTCTGGCATTCCCAAAACAAAAAGGAAATTCATCCCAGAAACATTATCCCCAATGATATGCGGCTAATACTTATTCAACCATAGTTCTTCAACTTCTTGCAGGAAAATAAAGTCATGATCTATTGCTAGTTTCTCTACGTACTTCCGGTTACAATTCCCTGCATCATGGAAGTTATATGTACACAATTTCATTGCGTTTTGATTCAGGTTATGAGGGTCGTGGGGCATTGGACATGAGTTCTTTCTTTACCTTCCTTAACCGCTTGGGTATTAAATCTTCTAACGCAGATTCCAGTTGGCCTTAAATCACCACTGAGTAACATATTGTAATCGCCAATACTACAATTCAAAACGAAGGATTAAATTGGGCATCGGCATGTGATACATATTTGAGATCAGAAATTTCAGCCTTCAATTTTAAACCGAGGCTGTGAATATGCTGTATGATGTCATTACATTCAGCGTCATGGCTCACGCGGAATATGAATAGCTTTCTCTGTGGGAGTGGGGCATCACGCAGACGGCTGTCGGGTGCAGCAGTCCTATAGTCCCCAAGTGCCTGGCTGCTTGGCGTCCCTGTCTCCAGGAGATGCTGAGGCGGTATTTGAAAGTCACTCGAAGCAATTGATGTATTGCTCTCGGCATGGTGAAGATTGTCCTGCACTTGTTGACGTTGCATGCCGATCTTTCTGTATGGTGGTAAGCTGCTCCACTGCTCCGGCTCTTGCTCTCTTGCTGCTGGGCCAACTATGGTGGAAGCAACGAGGGCTGCGATGTCTGTATATCCCAAACTCCCGGTGTTGGCGAACCAGCACTTGGCGTTCAGACATTGGGGTTGGTTGCAGACGGAGTTTGTGGTGGTTGCTGCGTCGGCTTCGAGCGCAGAGGCTGCGTCGGCGGTGGCGGCATCAGAGACGACTCGTGATGTTTACGTTCTTGGTCTCCAAGTCTCCTTTTCATAAGCAAGTTCTCATTTTGTCACGTGAAGCATTAATTAGAGGGATAAAAATGAATAATAAAAGCCATTGTTTGTTAAAACACACGGTTCGTTGATATTAAAAGTCGACAGAAATTGAGTGCAGTTTCGTTTTATAATTTTAAAATTAGGCACAAACCTTATATGAATACATTCAAATTTCGGAAGGAAAGATATTCCACAGATGAGGTATACGGTGAAAATAATACAATGGGAAGTTCTCAGTGCCGATAAAACATTATAATAAAATAATACACAGCATTTTGAATTTAAACTGAAACACTAGCTTTTTGAGCACCAAAACATAGATATGGGAAAGGGAATAGGAGCGTCGAAAAAAGTGTTGCTTGAAATAGAACCCACGTATGAGGGAGGGTATTTAATTGGAGTATCTGTCCACTACATAATATTTCAATCACCGTGTCCACCACTTGAATGCTAATTAAATTCTCAGATTGAATATACATGTAGAATAGCTCGTAATTGGTCATTGTGCCATACTGATTGACCATCTGGGAGGAACTCAAGCAATTAACGCTTTGTTTACGAACGCAACTCTTGATCTGAACAATTATCAATTAATTAATTAAATAATCGATAATTAATTAATTATTGTGCTTACGCACGAATATTAAGTGCACGTTAGTGTACCTTACATCACGAGTCACGTGACCGAGAACATCTGCCATCAAAATTCACAAATCAATTATCAAGAGACCAGGGAGGAAAAGTCATGCGAAGGCCTTCAACAATCAACTCAAGTGAGAAGTGTCTGCCTGCGTGGACGGAGTTCTTGAAAACGGACGAAATGTTATGTGCTGTAACTGCAGGCAAAAGATGCAAACAAGCAAAGCGCAGAAAACGTCCACGAGAACAGATGAAACAATTTCTTTCTGTATTTCCATTAATAAAAAACTGAGAAACGAATATTCTACAAATGAAGCTGGCGAAAAAACAATTTGCAAATTTCGGAAGGAAAGCCACTGACAGAAAAAGAAGGGGAAGAAGTCCGAAAGATCAACTCTAAAGGGGACAAAATGACTCAGCCGGATCAGGCCCATTCATCATGCAACAGCATTACCGAAGGTGAAAGTGGTTTAGCAGCACGGAACAGGGAGGGGCCTTCAGCTGCAGAAATTAATGATTGAACGACAGGGACGCTGAGACAAATTATTCACACAGAAACAATGCACATATACATGCAATAATATTTCTGCAAAATAAAATATTGCTCTTTTTCCAACAATAACTGCAGTCTTCCAATCTCATTGGTTATTACTATTACGATAACACCATTCTATATAATTTTCCACATTTCTAAGTTCTAGCGCGCCATTTTATTATGACATAACAGCTTGGTTTTACCTTTATATTTTTTTTTTGCTTGTTGCTGTTTAGACCAGCATATAATTGTGGTGACATGGCATTCCACGTAAATTAAATAATCGAATGCAGTTTCTGTATTACAAGCGTATTTCTCTGCATAAGTCATAATTATTGTCATACATGCACTTATATAATTATGTGAACAATGTAACATTGCTAATCACGCCTGCATTCTATCGAGCTCAATTTACGCAACATTCAGTGCATTTAGGTGAATTAACCTGATATTAGGGACGACCGAGGCTGGCTTAGCCGAATCACTTTTGATTTAGGACACCTGGCTGTGAGATGCCTTGATCGACGCGTAAATTATTGTAAACAATAGGCCATGCATACTATTATATACTGTTATATAGGTGCTGAGCTCGCTTACGCAATCGAACCTTACATTAAGCCGTTGTTCCGTTATTCCTCAATACATCCTTGGTTGGTTTTTACGGAGTACTGATGTCGTTGTTCTGCGAAACCGAAATCCACAGATGCAAGCAATTATGCAATGTGGTACCGTTGGATAGCCGCATAGATTAGACTGCTTCGATATCTAAAAAAGAGGCTTACAACTCTATCGCCGAAGTTGGATCTTATAGCGTTGAAGATTTGTTGGATTCAGCGAGTTGCTATACCTACAGGATTAGCGGCCCATTTGGCTGATCTCAGAGGAGATGAATTCAAGGATTAGAGGAGAGCGTTAAATGGACTCCCCTTTGTTCATTTAGCACCCCTGTCCACATCCCCACTCACTAGGGGTATTACCTGATTACTTGAGGCGAGTATATGTATTGGCAGTATGTCATGCAGTAACTGTCAGCGGCATGACTCTGATGAGAGGAAGATTGTCACTGCATAGAGAAGACATCAGATATAGAATGCCTGAGTTGAAAGTGCGTACCAATAATGGACAATTATTCCCACGCAACACGTGTGTATAGATAAATTGGCCTAGCTATTGGCCTACATTCCAACTGAAACATCTTCAAAGTATATTATCTTATCGTTTTATCACCTCCATTGTCACACAATCTTCTTATTTAATTTTGGAGATCATTCGACGAATGGCGTCAGAATTTTGTACTGACAACACATATGATGTAAGCCTTTGCGATAAGAAATCGATATTATGTCTATGGAGGCCGCGCTGTTATATTATTCCCCTGTTCCCTGAAGGGCTAGAAGCACATTAAAACCATTGACCATTAATCCCGTTTAGGTCCATCTAAGTTTGGGCTGCACTACGTTTTTTTTGGCGGTGCAATGGGCCATCATTTCTTTATTCCCAAACGATTCATTTTTTTTTTTTTGGGGGGGGGGGGGGGGGGCGTTTGGGTGAAGGAGTGCATGCCTACAGAAACAAAAAATAAAAAAAATAAAGAATATAAAATCAATTTGACAAAGAAAAGAAAAATCTCGAAAGGCAACAGCAAAAAGTGTGAACCTGCGAACAAAATCTCTGCAATAGCTGTAACCATAACGACACTTCTCGCCCTCTCTTGCTAGACGGTAGCCTCCCTTTCTCATAGAATACAATGCCCATTATTGTTCGTTTGGCCTTCTTCCTTGAGTCTCAAATTGCACCAACTATGGCTTGGTGTTTAGCTGGCTGTTTATATTGGCCTTTAATACTTGTTGCAGCAACAAATTCTTTCCAGCTTCACGTCAGCATGTCGTCTGTGTCAGTCTACACACCTGTACATACACTCAGACAATTCATGCGTCACAAAACAGCACCAATTGTGACGTGGAGAGACATATCCTGAGGGAAACGGTTGCACTCCTTATATTGTTCTCTGCTTTCTTAAGCTAATTTTGCAGGCCAATT
The DNA here is from genome assembly GCA_000328365.1 of Capitella teleta. Taxonomy (NCBI): domain Eukaryota; kingdom Metazoa; phylum Annelida; class Polychaeta; family Capitellidae; genus Capitella; species Capitella teleta. The sequence goes on along the minus strand of KB294881.1, from coordinate 8,023 downwards.
CGTCTGCTTGGATTAATGTTATTTGGTAAATGGCTTAGTTCAAGCGCGCAAGTAGGCCTATATGAGGCGACATTTTGACATGTGGCAGGAATACCGAAGGGAATTTTTGACTGAAAATCACCCGCCCTATTTGTCCCCCCCTCCTCTTCAGGGGTCCCGTCGACCTATGGACACGCTACTTTGAGGAAATGTCACTTGAGGATGCCGGGGCAGCTGCATTGCCTCAGATTAAACAAGTCCTATATCTTGAGAATAAAAGAACGCAAAGGGATGATATGGTTGTTGTGACTTGTTGTGACTTGTTGTGACTTGGTGGCTTGATGGCTTTTGTTTTTTGTTGCGAGGCGTGAGTGAATGAGTGAGTGATGGGGCTTTACGGCTCGACCCAATCCGATCGGATGATACGGGCGCCAGAACAGAAGACCCGGGATCGGGTTTTTTTTTTGTTGCGAGGCAAAGCTGAGTTCCATAACGAATAACATCATCAGATTATAAAAAACATCATACTAGGTTGCAAGGGAGAATTTTTTCTTGTGTACTGTAACTTTTTATAAATGTTATCATGTTTATAACGTGTATGGTGTAAGCTATTTTGCGCTTTTATCCGTCATTTTCGCCGTGGGAGCCAACAAGCAAACCAAGTCGTCGTACAAGCTCTGCAGAGGTAAACAAAATTTGAATCAGAATGAATCAGAATCGGAATTGTAATATTTTCAGATGGATTGCACGCTGTCGGTGTCAGCGATCCTTTGAATCCCAAGTTTGCTGGATGTTTTGGTGGTGACGGATATGTCCATGATGCTCAGTGCTTGGATTACAGAGAACCAGATGCCAAATACTACGGAACAGAGGTTCTGTAATGGACATTACCCGAAGGGCTACTTTATGTTCTTCTCGTCACAGGTGTATTCTGTTACAACGAAAACACATTCACAATTGTGAACGCCACAAACAAAGGCAACATGCAAGTCATCTGCAAGAAAGGCTACAGCGGCTATCAATACACACATCAGGTGAGATAACCTCAGAAATATGATATCGTAACCCACGCATTTATGGTCACGTGGTGTGACCAAGAGACAAAGATCTCACATCTTATCAAAATAGAACGGCTCTCTTTGATGTCTCGCTGACACGAGAGGGTTTCGGGTGCCTGGGAAATTGATGGACGTATCGTGTTCTTCGTGTAACCTTTGGTCCTTATGATCAGACGGTGCAACTTTTCATAAAAGTAAAGGGTGTCAGCCACCATCTTTATACTTGAGCTAAGGTTTCAGCCCGTCTTATACATATATACCCACAATGCACCAAGAAGAGGCAATTTGGTCATGTGTTTATGTACACCGATTCAGGTCTCAAGGGTAGTTTTGTTCCCGAGGGCACGTTTTTGTTATTTATTATCCTGAGGGTATTAGTTCCACTGCCTGTTAAGGCTAAAGGGGAGCAAATATTTTTAAGAGAGTTGCTACTTTTGCCGATTGAGTGAACCCATTTTGCTATCCGGTTGATTAAAATAATGTTTATTGGTTGATCATGGTATTGGGATGACAGGAGATTACAGTGAGTTATATTTGAAAGTTTTAGTACATGTCGAACACATTTGCTGAATGGTAAAATGGTCGGGTTGGTTAAATCCCATGACTCAATTATAATTACCCAAATTGAGGTTGTTGTCAATTGTTGTTTAATTTCACACAAACCAGTTTCAATAATCGGTTAACATTATATTGGTCAATAAAACAAGACCATTAATGAACAGTTTATTTACCTTTAGGGTTAGTTGACTGAAGACCGGAGCACCGTTCTTCCGGACGACGAGCTGGACGAAAAGAACAATTGGTTCGACAAGTACGCCTTCCTTCAATCAATTACTCTTTATCGAGGTTCTTTCTTTCATGTCATAATTCGTTCTGTCATTTCTCGTTAAAAACCAAATTTTATTCACGATGAAAAACGAAAACGTACATGTAGGACGGGAGAGACCTCTCCAGTCTCATTCTCAAATCAAGATACGTGTCCTCTCAGACGGTCATTGATCACGGCCCATATACCATGGGTGAATTCACCTCAGGTGAGTTGATTGTAATTACTAATAAGACACGGACTGACTCCGAAATACGATTGTGATGTTTCGGAGGAACACACAATTTTTGTTTCTTTCTTTCTTCAATACCACTACTTGCCCCTCTTGAAATATTCAATGGGTATTTTTTTCTTCAGGCAAATTACAAAGCCGGACTGTAATTACATATAATTATATCGAATGCGTTGCATCTGTTGTTTTGCCATCACAATAAAATTACACATTTTCAAAGTCTCGTGCATCACATGTTGTCACAAAATTGAACAAAGCAAAACAAGAATACAATAATTTTAAATATAATTTGGTTAAACTCAATGAGCAACTCTTAATGTCAATGCTTAATTGCGATTGGAATAAATTATATATATATATATATAATGAACACTCGAGGAGACTTGAAATCCCTTTAGAATAGTCTCTTTTCGGCCATGGCTCCGCAAATGATTGGAGGAGGTCCCTGGAGGTACCTAGAAACCCGCACCCCTTGAGGGCAATACCCTCCAAGGTCCTCTGGCAGAAAAAAAAAGCAATTTCCTCCTTGATTGGCCAGACCATGTCGTCTGCAGCAGTCACTTTAGATCCTTCAATTGTTTTCGGTTTCTATTGGAGACGTTTATAGCCAATGTAAAGCCCTTTTTACATCTCTGGGTATCTCTTCCTCTAATCCAGGGCATCATTTCCTGCCACATACACGTGACATATAGGTGAGAATCATGGTTATTCCACAAACGACCAGATATTTCTGTCGGTGTAGATTTTTCCCCACCGAAAGGTAATGTACCGACATTAATTGTATCATACATGTATATTGAATTTAGACAGGCTTTAAACAGTGTGTGGATAATTTTGGGCACAAACGCAATAAAAATATCCTTCTATGCACCAGTCATGCATTACGTACGTTGTAGCAACAACTTCATTCTAGTATTCATTTAAGGACCTGGTAAAAAACTAGTAATTTATGTACAAGGGCTGCAACGATAGATCTAGATTAAAAAAATTCACGTTATTGTCTTAATGAAAACTGGAAATGAACACCAAGCAATCCTGATACGCGAGTCCTTCTGACACCAGTAAAGATGATCTTTCGAGGAAAACCCTCTTTGGACCTTTAAAATATTCATAAAATAAGTGAATATGAGCTCAGCAAATGCTTACATGAAGCAATCGCAGGGCCCATGAATAATTAGACATAAGTATTATCTCTAAAGTCTTCTACTAAAGGAGGAACTCCAAATACCGCTTGAAAGATTCGTACGCCCATCTGAATTTTATTTTGAATAACTCAACAGAAGTGCATAACGGTTACTTGGGATGATGTTCTCGATGCTACTGACATACTCAAAGTTAATCATACTAAAGAAAATGACCTCGTGATATGCATACATATGCTGTTAAGTTGATTTTCGGTTAATAACGACGGGCAATTTCTTGGAAATTGTGACCCAAACAACCGATTTATTCAAAGTTATGTAGATGTTTATCATTGGTTCATGTTATGATGTTTGGAATGATTATATGTTATATACGGACGGTTCTTACATTTCTTTGGGTACCATACCCCCATTGTGCAATTGGCTGCTCTGATCGACTGGTGCCGTCCTCTGTTCGTTAGACAATGTCCATACCCTTAGACAATGACCCTTAGTATGTATGATACCCTTAGTATGTATGATACCCTTAGTATGTATGATACCCTTAGTGGCCCGGGCTGCCATTGCTGTTAGTATGCAGCGTAAACACAGAAATGGTGACGTTTCATTCTTGCTTAACCATGAGCCATAGTCATGCTTAAGCATAGCCCTAGGCACCAATTAAACAAAACGGATACTCCATCTATCTTCGCTGCTATAACGTCACAGAGCCCGTACCGTGCTGGCCTGTATGAAGCAAATATTTTACCCGTTCATATGTTGCTTTGTTATAATATAACCCACGCATAGTGACAACAACGTACGTATAGTTATAAATTGAATGCAGTTTATTCGCCAAAAGGTCTAAAGGTGAGGAAATCCTTCAGACTTTCGCAGATTGGCAGACTGCCAATGGCAGATTGGTCAAAGCATTCAGTAATGATCCTACGGCACATCGTCCTCAGGTTCAGCGCAGGAGGAAGCGAGTGAACGCGCACGTGACTGAGCTCATGGTGCTTGCATTGGGGTGATGCTAAGTACCTACCAGTACGGTTGAACAAAGGGAATAAACTAGCCAATGAAGTGGGAATACTCAAACAAGGCGTGGCCACAAATCGGATGACTTGCAATGAGTTAGAATCGTGTAAATTGATCCCCAACAGACGTGTCCTCTGTGTTGGCGTCTGTTGTAGTTGGATAATGGTAGCAGCAAGAAAATGACCGCAGGGACTGAATGCAATGTTGACCAAGCCCTGGTCAGTGTTTGTCAGGTCCATTGTCTTGGTAATTTCTTCTCTTGATAGGCTGTATCGGTAGAGGGCAGTGTCAGTAGCGATGGTGACTTGTGAATGCCCATATCGAGGGTCGAAGGAAATCATGTTTGAATTCAGCTCAGCGATTGTTGAGTCGTAGATGCTTTGTAGTTTACCTGGGTTGTCCATTACATAACCTTTATGCTCAACGTGTATGTGCTTGCTCTCCTCGATAAGAATGTTTGATTGGTTGATGCGCTTTAGGTCTTGTTTATCCATATGAGCGCTGACGTTATCACGTGATAATGATGTTGACAGTAGGAGCGACTCTCCGTCTTGTACAGGAAGGAGAACAAACGTTGTGTAATCGGGGCTGATGACACACTCATAAAGACAGGGCTTGTTCTCGTGGGCCAGGGAATACCTGTGCAGTACGCTGTTCCGTTTGATGACTATGAACTCACATTCATCAACGAGGATCAGCTGCACGACCAACACGTCATTGCGACAGCCGACTACACACGGAGCCTCCAGGTGCTTGAATTTGTGTGTCAATAACGATTTGTACGATTTCTTCAATTTTACACGTGAAGTAAGCCAACTTTCCTCGATTTGTAACTCTTTATACGTGTATTTACAGTCCAGCTCTTCTGAATTCACCGGCGCCGGTAGGAGCACTCCTACTTTTCGGCCTTGCGTTGCCCTCAAAGGGTAGCCTCTTGCTCGCACATTGAAATCGACGTCGCAGCTAAACCCGAACTCTTTCGCGGTACCTTGACTCCAGGCATGTATATCCACAGTATCAACCAACTCCAGCGACAGCAGTCCTTCCATTGGAACCAAATTCACCATGGTCCCTTGTGACTCCAAATGACCTGGTTCTTTCTTCTCCTGCGATTGCAGACATCCCATCTTGTCGAATGCCTCTGAGCGAGTGGAGGGCGCAACGGGAGGCTGGCGTCTTTATAAAGCCTCATGTCCACACGCGCTGTGAGCACCATGGCCCTAAGTGACATGAGAGTTAAGAGCACAGACTTCCTGTCACTTGTGTTAATGACAAGCATGTCCTACTCAACCTACACGTGCCTGTGTCTAAATCTCTTATTCCCGGATTATAAAGCCGGCTCTTATCTGCTCGATAACGGTTTCTGCTTGATTTTCATATTGCTGGAAGTATGCATGACCATACATTGCGTTGTTATAAGATCAAGATGATAGGACAATTCGTTTCTGAGCTTAATTAGGGAGGTTGTTTATTGCCATGTGCTGTTTCTTGGAGTGAGGAGTTCTTTTTTCTTTCTTCAAAATGATGCAAATTAATGACACATGATCCGACCACGAAACAGATCTACGCGACCGCGTATCGGATTCCAGGAATTCCTTCTTCTGGGAAGAAACATGATTGCAAACACGTAATTTTATTATGCAACAAGTTTTTGTATGTGTTACTCTCGCGTGTGTCCTTAATATGACGCTACGCCTTGCACAATGCCGTACAACTCATATCGTAGAGCACTAAACAAAGGCATGATGCTATGTGGATTAGATATAAATAACAGATACCTTCACTGCTTCTGACAGGACTGGAAGCTATAATTGTAGCCTCATAAGTGAGTTCCAGACAGGAAGCCACTGTATACCATTTGATTCGGGTCAGGCTCCCTCGATTGTAGTAAGAAAGTATCGCCATTGTACAAAACTGGTTGATATCACGGCATTTGTCGTTGCCCAAAGGTTCAGAAAACTCAAATGATGCAACGCAAATAATCCCAGAAAGATATTTATGGCTCTCAGCTTCTCCTATAATATACAGCATTGTGATTCTCAATCGAGGACAAATGCTTGGTGCGAATATATCGGTGGTACTATTACGTGACATGCTTTATAGAAAATCTCCGTTGCTGAACTTTTGATCCCTGGCTGCTTTGACTGATCACTCACTCACTCACTCTCACTCACTCACTCACTCACTCACTCACTCACTCAATTTGGCTACCCGATTGGCCGTATCGCAGACCGAAGCACAGCGCTCCACGTTGCAACCATTTCACGCAAACGTCCGCGGATCGTATGAATGTTTGTCCATGGCTATATGCTTGGCTGTCAGCTTCCTCTTAGGTAGTCGATGGTGTGGCAAGACATGGCAATTTTGCTCCTACTTATATGTACTGATATTTAGTATTCCCTGCGTGGTTTATCATCAGCTGTTTTAATCATTGTTTAATGTATTCGCTTGATAATTACGAAAGTGATTCTTAGATCTAATAATGCATAGTTTTATCACTTCATAACGCAACGTTGATTGGCAAACAGGGTCATAGAGTGGTATAACAATGAAGCAAGGATGGTTTCTATCAAATATATAATTATAGATACATGTACGTAGGTATACATATTTTTGGGTGATCAAACAACACGCTTTACAGTAATGTATATAAACAAAAGGAGCGCCACTTAGGAACTGAAGATCTAATGTTTAACCTTGAAGCTAACCTTGTTGATTCGCTAAGCACACACGGGTGAGAGATATGCCACGGCTGATGTTTCTCGCATGCCGTCGTCTAATTCACTCATCATTCTGGACACACCTCTCAAGAGAAATTGAACGATCGTTTCGGAGTTTTCTTGTCAGCTCTGCTCTTGCGCAAATAATGGATTCCAAATTTCGGATGAAGTCTATGAACAACAAATGCGTGTGTATTCTCACCTGGTTACCATGGCGACAGCCTTCGTTTCCCTATAAGGTGATCAGGAAACTGTAAATTTCCGCATAACTGTCATTCTTTTTTTCGTCGGTGAAGGTGTTTCGAAGGAAACATGGCTTAAATTAGGAATTCTCGATACAAAAGCTGAGAGGCAGGAAATTGTATTATATTTGCTGGAAATTGGCTCTGTTATTGTCAAAGTTTTGTTGTTATGCTATTGTTGCATCCTTAAGATGGATAATTAAATTTGATATGCGAGAAGACCTTTAAGAAATCATATTCTCATTCTATAAGAGCATTAAAACTAATTTTGAAATGCGCAAATGCCTACCAGCGTAAATAATGACTGACAGATTGTCAATATTTCTCATTAAAGTTATAGCAGGTCCCAGCTTCACTTATGTCGAAAACAATTCTTATAAGAGCCAGAGATAAAACAAATAACCCTCCTGTTGTCTTCAGAATTCACCCAGCGTCGCATTTGCCATCAGCATTTTTTTTTGCAATTCAGGGCCTTGCACTTTTTTCTGGTCCACCAAGTGATTCACTGAAGGAACAGGACACTGGGACATTTGCATCGATTAAGAGGAGTCGAAGGAAAGATGCGACAGGAGAACATGACTCGAATATTGTGCAATTTGTCGCGTTGAAGAACTATGATCGAGTGCACACAATACGGTTATTTTATGAAGAATCCTTTGCAGCAAAAAGGTTATTCGTTCATAGAGCCTTCTTAGCAAATGAATGGATTATTATATATTGATGATAATTGTAGAAGGTATAAGTCGTATAGGCGAGTCTAATGATAGGAGGATTATGCGGCTGGGATGATGGGGATGATGAGCTGTG
>KB294873.1:5144-20065 GCA_000328365.1 Capitella teleta | reverse complement strand
ATACTCACGTAGCTGACATACATCATGCATGATACAAATATGAATGACACTAGTATTATGATACTACACTACTGACTACAGCGAGACGCCATGAGGTATACAGTACACTGGCCCAGGCCCCCCCCCCGCCCCCTCTCCTATGGCCTGTTCCTACTCCACGGTAACTGAGTGATACCCAGTCAGTCATTCACTGACCAGTTGACTCGGTCAGCATATACTAGTATACATGTATCTCACACTCTCAGATGATTCAAACTTGAAATTGAATTGACAATCTCTAGCACTCACATATCATTTTGAATAATTTCCCGCCCAATATATGCATGTACAGTGACGTACTCTCCCAGTCACAGTGAGCCTTGATCACTGCATGTAAAGGCTGTACGCAGTGTATAATCTCAATTCCAGATGCGGTGTTAATGATTATCAATTATCATTTAAGGGGCATCTCTTTTGTGTGCACCATTTCATAATCATTAACGTATTACACAATGCTTAGGAAACATGATGACGATCAGCCAGAGGGAGCCATCGAACCGCAGACGATTTCTCCCAATCAAAGTGAAGCAGCAGGTGCTTTTTGATATTCAAAAATGTTTCTGTTTTCATTGCTTTCAAGTGCTTTGTTGGACATGTTCCTTTTATTTTCTTCTGATTTCATTAATAACACCCCACAGCGAGGAAAAGTAAGGTAGGTGTCCCCCTATCATTCATTACCTTCAAGTTGCCCCCCCCCCAAGTTTAGGAACGTTCCTACGCCTCCGGGTATATGTTTGAAACCCAACCTGCATGGGCTGTAGCTCACCAAGGGTAGCTGAGCAGTTCCTATGAACAATTCCCAATTCCTTTATTCGACACCAGGGGGCACACCTCGTGCTCCTGATAATCATTCATAATGTTCACTGCCACAAGTATCTTCCTTTATCTTCCCACAGATGCCGAAGGACAAATCCAAGAGGGACCAGTCTGTTGACCACGAAGTGGCGTCAGAGGGTTCGAAACATTGCCAAAGAAAACGAAGGAAGCCCATGGAACTTCGGAGTACTTCAGCCGCTGCACCGCAGTCAAGGGAAGAACTCCAAGATTCATTCAATGAAATTGAAAGCACAGGTCAGTTTCATTCTAAATATTCGCTTACAACCAAACGTATTGCGTGACTGAAAAATTCTATATTATTGCTATACAGTGACGTCACAATATTTCAGATCTTTCAGGGATGAAGTCTGGTTCGGGTTTTACTGGTTCTAACTAGTCTCACTGTAGACGCAGACCCAGACTCAGGCTCCCAACCATTTATTCTTTCGTGAACTTATTTCTCATTTCATTTCAGCTGACAAAATGGCGACTGAAGAAGGATCGTTGAATGTTGGAGTTGCAACTGGGAGAATAGAAAGGAATGCTGACACCATAACACCAATGTATGAACTGGGGTCACATGTGAGTACATCAGATACGAATGGAGTCACATCTCTCCACATCGCATCAGCTACAAGAGATTCATGCGTCGTAAAATCGATGCTTGAAAATGCAGCTGATCCGAACACAAGGGACGCAAAAGGAAACACTCCTCTGCATTACGTCATGATGAGCGACAATAAACAGAGAAATGATGTTGTGGATGTTCTATTGGAATATGGAGCAAAGGCTGAATTGGAAAATGAAGACGGCGATTCGCCTCTTAAGATTGCGATAAGCATGGACAATTCCTACGCTGTGAAGAGATTTCTAGAGCAAAAGTATGGAATGGAAATCAACATTGCAGATGCAAGGGGAGTTTTAGCTCTACACTTCGCCTGTGCACAAGGAAATCGGGGTATGGCAAGATTCCCCCTCGAAAATGATTCTGATGTCAACAGGAGAGATCAATCGGGAAAATCGCCTCTTCATTTCGCATTCCTCAACTTAAAAGATCAAGAAGTGCTGCATGAGATGGTGGATCTGCTGCGTGAATTTGGCGTTGATGTGAACGCGATTGATGAGGACGGAAACTCTGCTCTCGATTGTGCATCAATGGAAAGAAGTCAAGGCGAAGTGAAGAAGCCATTCCAACACAGAACCGATTCTCACGACAGAGAAAAAAACCAAGACACCGCCATTCAAGGCAAGGTTGAAAAGGTAGCAGATTTGAATACTACTGATTGGAATGGAGACACTTACCTGCATTGCATTGTGAAGTATGTCCACGATGCAGAAGAAAGGGAGAGATTTGTGGTTATGCAGGTTGAAAAGGGAGCTGATTTGGATACAGCTAATAGGGATGGAGACACTGTCCTGCAATGCACAATGAAGTATGTCCAAGATGAAGAAGCAAAGGAAAGGATTGTAGTTATGCTGATTGAAAAGAGAGTGGGTTTGAATACTGCTAATATGGATTGAGACACTGCCCTACATCTCACATTCAAATATGTCAAAGATGAAGAGGCATTGGAAAGGATTGCGGTTATGCTGGTTGAAAAGGGAGTCGATTTGAATACTGCTAATATGGATGGAGACACTGCCCTGCATCTCGCATTAAAAAGAGTCAAAGATCAAGAGGGAATGGAAAGGATTGCAGTTATGCTGTTTGAAAGGGGAGTGGATGTCAATGGTAAAAATAATGAGCACATTACGCTGCTCATGAGTGTATCAATTCGGGGATATTCGAGAATCGCAAAGATTATAATCTCACATGGAGCTGACTTAAATGCAATTGACGATAAAGGGAATGCACCCCTTCATTACGCAATTCAGAATAAGCAAGTAGCTGTTGCTGATCTTTTGATTGAATCCGGAGCAGATGTCAATAAAAGAGATGTTTGTTGCTCAACTGCAGGGACCTTGCTTACAAATTTGAAAAGGCCACCATTGGAGCCAACATCAACAGCATTTCGATTCATGGAGTTTATTTTAACCGAGAATCAAGTCAATCAACAAACAAACCAAAATGAATTGCTGTTGATGTCACACGCTTTGAAATTTCACTAAGTTGATGGTGGCGACATTGAGAAATTGACGCCAGCAGTGATCAACGAAACTATTGATGGAATGAACTTCTTGCTGATATGGCTGGTGTATCACAATCCGACTCATGCAAAGACCGGACCGAACCTATATTTTCTTCTTGAACACTCGCACGATTTGAGCGTGAATGTTGGTTATCATCGACGGACCTTCCTGCATTTCCTCATTCATCAGAGTCGAATGTTTTATAAACAGATCAATCCAGACAGTATTGGACGTCTGACTGAAATAATAGAACAATACGTTGATGCCTCCGTTCTGAATGCAAGGGATGACAACGGATGGACTCCTGTGCATGTTATGTTCATCATTTGTGATATTTTAAACAGAAAGTCATATAATGCACACATCAATGATTCGAACACCCGTTGCAGAGAATTCATTCGAGATAGTTTGAGAAAAGGCTTCAAAGTAACCCGAAAGGATAACGACGGAGCAACTGCAATTCACTATGCTGCTGGAACAGGAATGGTTGGTGCACTGGAGTTGCTGCTTAGAGAATGTGACGAAGGGTTTGTCAATGAAGAGGACGTCAACGGTTCCACTCCTCTGCATTATGCTGCATTTGCCAACAGCGTCGACGCAGCTAAACTTCTGTTGGATTCAAAATGGAAAAAATGGAAAAAGGACTGTGAAGGTAGAACTGCGGCTGAACTGGCTGAGATGCTAGGATATGATGACATTGTGCAGCTGCTGAGCAATGTAAATGGATTGCGGAAATCAGACATCTATAATTGCAAGCATTATAGCAAAATCAAATCATCTAAAAGCATGGGCTGCTATAAGGAATTCACTGATGAACTGTTGAAACTGTTGAATACTACTATTAGATCATAACGCAACATGTTTCATGTGGAGGGTAGCCTGTGATTTTATTTGTTCGCTTTGTTTTCTTCCGGTTGCTTCTAATAAAGACTTATCATTTGGAGCTATCGCTGGTTGTTTATCAGCTGAAACATACTCTGCTCATCAGAAACAAGGTGCTGGAGAAAGAAACATTGATGACATCTACACATCTCTGCTGAAGTCACCGGTTTTTGGTTCGGCCAAATATCAAGAGAAATGTTTCAAAGAAGAGAACGAATTGGTGAAAGGTGAAGTGATGGCGTTGATGAAGAGGTTCAGTGAGCAATTTAGAAGTCGGTACCCTCTACTTGCGTTCAATCCAAAGCTGAGAGGAAGTATGGGCGAAGGGACAAAGTGCGGGTTCCCGGAGGAATACGATTTTATGCTCGTTATGGATAATTTTTCTGATATTTGCCAATTAAAATCTATTAATTACTACAAAGCAAATATAGCACTACCCACCTTTCCCGCAAGCAGGGGTGAACTAAGTCCTTTTGAAATTAATTTAATTATAAATATTCTGATGAGGAGAGTTCTTCTGACGCACTCAATATGGGAAGGGTTACACTTGAAGTTTGTGAGCTGTGAGCGCATGAATGTTGGACTTTGTCTGAACATGGTGTTCAACGGTCATATATACAAGTTACTACACATCTCTATTGACCTGGTGCCATCCATTCCCCTCAAGATTCCCGTGCATGTGAGCATTGACTGGCCGGTTCCTCTGGACTTCTCAAAGTGCCAGCTCTATGGATTATTTCGAAATGGGTACGACGGTTTGGATCTATCCTCCACTGACTATGAGGAAGTGCTGCTGAAATTCCTTCCCAGTGCAGCCATCGATGCATATGTGCTTGGCAAAGCATTCGGTTCTCCCCATTTTAAATGGACTGACAAACGCTTGGCGAAGGTCTTCAGAAAATCGTATACAATGAAGAAAGCTCTTCTGATTTCACTCCAACAGCACAAGAACCCACAGAAGGTTTCTCGGCAATGAGTGGATTAATGAAATTGTTTCTGTCGTTTCAAATATGGAGAAATACGTGAAGAAGAACGATTACAGAAGATGCATATTTCATGCAAAGAAATCGATTCTTCGTAAGAATAAACGTATAAATTTGTCATTTTAGAATGGTTTAACTCATCAAAACATGTTGCGTAATACGCATGCATGTGCCCCTGACCCCTTCCTCTGATTTTATTGCATTTTCTTCTCTCTTTACATTGTTCTATTATTAGTCTGCTCAACATTCTCGAATCGCATTCGAAGTTATACAGCGTTGTTGACCATTCAATATTCACCACAGTGCATGTGTGTAATGCTAACATTTATAATTGGGATTTGTTTGAATTGATACATTGATTACCTTTACTTATTAAAATATCGATATGATATTTCCGGTGTGCATATTTTTTTTTCATAGGGTGCTTCAGAGAGCATATAGTGACTGGCCAATGAGCGTAGTGATATTTAAATATGCAGATGTTCTGCTCATCAATATTCATTCGAATGTCAATGCTCATGAATATTCATACCCAACAATATCACAGCCTCACAACAGTTCTTTTAAGCGATCCAGTATTTTGTTTGAGTCAGCTTCCGTGCTTCACCCAATTCATAGAATAACTGCACAATGTGATCATGCGCTCTAGCATCCGGTGGTGTCAGAGAAGTTGAAAGAACACAACTGAAAAATGAATGTCACTAAAGTATTTTACAGTAAAACCTCGATGTGTCGAACACCCGTCCCTCGAATGTCTCCCTGTGTCGAAGTGTTTTCGAAGTCCCGACGATTCTCATATACTTTACCATTAGCATTAACATCTGTCCCTCGAACGTCTCGTTCTCGAATATATCCCTGTGTCGAAGTGTTCTCTGTGACCCCGAGACATATTTTCGATCTATAGCTCGAAGTCGAAAAATTCTATAAACATATTTCTCAGTTTGGTTACTTAAGAGAGTTAGGCACAGTTGCTTACAATTAAAACATCAAAACATCCCCGCCTCACAAAGCAGTCGGCAGCCTTTATCTCTCCTCTGTTTAAGCCGCGACCAAAGCGAGGCTGACTCCAAAGATCAACGGACCGTGGATCTCAACTAAGGCATTAAATTGTTGTTGGTGTGCTTGTGATGATCTTTAATGAATTGCCGACCAAAGACAGCTCACATTCGAAGCTAGAGTTAATTAAAGAAATCCAGCCTTAGACCTGTTATGATCTTTCTGGCAGCTTTAATATCAAAGCACGCAACAATAATATCAAAGATGTTTGTTTAGTGTTTTTGCGAGAAACAGTAAAAATCTAGTGACCAACAGTCTTCAGCATCATTAAATCATTAGCATCGCTATGGCTACAAAACGCAAGCTAGACGTGAAGGCACTTTTTCGATTTTTCGAGACCTTTAGAACAACCTTCTGTGAAATTCTTTTTTCCCCAAGACTTCCAAGATAATTTCATCTTTTGGCATTACTTTTTTTATTAATATTTGTTAATTACTGTTTCAATCACAAAATCATAGCCTCTCGCGGTTTAAAAGTGCATAGCGCATATCGTCAATCAAAACGTCAGAACACGATTTGAAATCATAACGGTCATATCATAATGGCCTCGATCCCTTTGTCGAAGTATCTCTAAGTCGAAGTAATTGAGCTAACCCCACAAACTTCGACGCATCGAGGTTTTACTGTAATTAAGACAGAGAATGCACGAAAATAATGCAAAGATTTATTTGTGCACAACTGGAAAAGAAGCTTATTACTATACTTTGCTTTTTTTTTTTTGCCAAGATGCTGGTTAGCATTGACGCAGGTGGCCAGTTTATGAGGAGCCTTCTTTCCGTGGAATACTTGTCTTTGAAAACCTGTTTCAGTGCGACGCAATGTATTGGTGCTGCTGCAAGGTCTTAATTCCCAGAGTTATCTTTTTTCTCCCACAAGTGAGCACTTTCTGCCTCGCAACAGCTGTAGACTGAACATCAATAGATCTGAGGCCTGTCAGTCTTTGCCCTGATCTCACACTTGGTGCAGCTCTTGAATATTTTCCAAAGCACTTCATTGCTGAAACCAATGCACTATGAGTGAAAATAGCATCATAATTTATAACAACTGCTTTAACTGTTTAACAGCATCAACAAGATCAGTGTTAGCAATGTGTGCACACTTTTTGGACCTTGGCAGCATCTGGGTGTGGAGATTTTTCCTCTTTACCATCCATCATTTCAACCTCAGCTTCATCATTGACATCGTCAATATTGGCAGATCTTTGGGTTTCTTAACTTTGAGGCGCAGTTGTAGGGGCACATTTAGTCTCACGGCTGTCTTGCAGACCAGCAAACCACTCTGCTGGAGCATTGTTGTGGCCAACTGCTAACTCATAATAAAACTTTCGCATTTTCGCATCGATGTAACGGGGACAATATTGAGAGTATTGACCTTAAAATTCTGCGAAACAGCATGCTGATGCATGCAAGGGGTACCAGTTGCTCCAACATGGCATGAAAAAATACCAATTGACATGTCCACTGAATACATGCCTTTGTCAGCTCCCTTTGAACTGGGAACCTGATATTAGTTTTTATCTAATTGAACAATGTCAGAATAGTTCATATCCTTGCTTTTTGCAAGTGAAGAGATCTAGACGATTATTAGCAACATATATTAGAAAAATATTTGAAAAATTGCATTTTTACAATTTCGACTATTACGCAATAATGATGCTACTGAGCATACAAAGTACGAAGCTCACTTTCGTTAAAAATGACGCATTGAACAATTTAACGAAAAAATAAAAACGCTGTAATCAATATTGAATGAGATAGAGGTGATCAAACTTTTCACCTATTTATGGTCCTTGTGACCTTGACATTTGATCATTGACCTACAAAATACTTTCGGAAAAGGATATTGTCATACTTGATAGACGCAAGAAAAATGAAAAATGAAATATTGTTACTTACGAGAAAAAAGAGACGAACAAAATAAGCAATTAATTTGAGATTAGGCCTATAATCAGGGTGTTATTGGCACGGAATGCTATCAATTGGTGCTAAGAGTTAATAGAACATCACTTAAAATTTAGTTCCCCATCCCTTTAATTAAGATATTTCTCAGTTTCTCTTGTTCAAACATAATCCAAGAAAGTTTAAATCTATAATTTAATTAAACTATAGGTATAAAATACTTTCTATGCCACTATTCATCTATGAAAATATTATATCATCACATCCGATTATTGGTACGCATATAGTAATTTATTCATGGTTTTAAAAACAATTTATTCCTCTTCATATTTTTAATTTTTGTTCCATTTTGTTCGCTTGCCTGAATAAATAAGATCAAGAATGGTTTAATTTGATTTGTGAATTTCCCGAATTCCACAAGCAATCGTGACCGCTATATCTTACTAGGTTAAATCCAATCATAAAAGGTGTAGTTAACCGTCAAGCACATCGGTCATTGTTACCTGTCGCCTGTGTGTGTGTGCGTCAACAAAGCGTGTTGGGCGAAGAGATGGTTGTAATAACGTTTGTTTTTGTTTGTTTTTTTTTTGTTTTTTGTTTTTTGTTTGTTTTTGTTTGTTTTGTTTTTTTATGGCGCGAATCGCTATGCATAGCGCGCTCAGATTTGAGGGTTGTAGATAGTATCAGACGGTATTTTGCTGCCTGCTGATTGGTCGATTGAATAAAGCGGAAGTTGTTAAACATGGCGAATGTTATTTATTTGTTTTGATTTTTTGTTTTCAGGTAATCGAAAATTTCGTCGACGGTCGTCTCCCCATGTTAATTTCGTATACCTTGGTGTTTTGTGACGTCACAACGTAGATCCGGAGGGATCTCGCATTTCAAATCTTGGGAGTGAGGGGGCTGATTTTTTTTTTTCGGAAAAAACGTTCTAAAAGTGTTATAACTTATAAGTGTTATAACTTATAATGTTATTGCCCCCATCCTGAGTAACGTTAGATAACGTTATTTTGTAACGTTAGGGAAGGTTACCTACACGTGTCTCCCACATTTGCCTAACGTTCTGTGTTTGCTGGGTGGGGATTGAGATCAGGCTGTCAAATGACAGTGAATGAAAACCTGGAATATTTACAGCCAAACTATCATAGCACATTAACATCACTTGCAAGAGTCATAATGTGTGATCAAATGATTTGCAGATCCGCGTTTGGTATACCATAATGGCTGACCTAAATATCTCAATTTTTGGTAAAAAATTTTTCAACCATTCAGATTATCATTTTGATGCATTTGAAGTGCTAAAACTTCCCTGCAGATACACAGGATCGCACCATGTGATGGGCGATAATCGGGAGCTCTATTTTGCTCTATTTCGTTGTTTCGTCGGACCCTTGTCAAGATGGTAATTACATATTAAACAGATACGCACTTGGCTTAAGGACTCAGCGGCATGGAATTTATTTAGTCATACCTCAATCAAGCTCTGAGGAAAATGTATGCATAAATAGTGAAAACACAAATATATGTCAAATTATATAAGTATATTAGAATTGCATGCTAATTCCTTTTTGACACACATGCATGTAGTTAGTAAATGCTTCGGTGGTCCAGTCTTCCACATCACATTTATGCATTTATGTAAATGTTTGTCTGTTTTATTTTAATTTTTTTTATATTTCTGTTTCTGTTTCTGTTAACTGACATAAACACAGCCACTATGATGAAGTGATTGAAAATTCAATGTGCAGAATTACTCATCCAAGAAAACAAAATCTGATATTTGTGAACTTTCCTAAAAAAAAAAACGAAAAAAAAAACAAACAAACAAACAAACAAACAAACCACAAAAACAAGAAGTCAGTCAGTGACGTAAACAGGAATTTCTTTGAAGTAATTACAGAATGAAAAAGGTAGGAAACGAAGTACATGAGGAGTTATCTTGATATCATAATGCAATCAGGAAGAAAATCATAATGTTTTACATATTATAACCAGGAGGACCACGAGCATGACGTCACAGGAGTCAAGAATGTTATTTATCTCAGATTAGATGAACAGCAGAGCGGTTTCAGTACTTGTCCCTTTTTGATATGCTGATTGTAGTGGGTTGTGCAAATTGTTGATGTTCAAGTACTTTGTAAGTTGCTTTGAGACTGCTTCCCTTTTTGATATGCTGATTGTAGTGGATTGTGCAAATTGTTGATGTTCAAGTACTCTGTAAGTTGCTTTGAGACTGCTTTCTCCATCACTTTAGCAATGAGTGGTAGGTTTGATATTGGACAATAGTTTATAAGAGAGTTCAAATCAAAACCACTTTTCTTCAGAACAGGCGATTTCACTGCTTGCTTCAGGTCTTTTGGTACAGCACCTAATCTGATGGAACAGTTCACCAGCGTGGTGATGTGAGGCAGAAGAACAGCTAATCCTGACAATATGGATTAACCTAGATACAGGTTATTACAATTACTGTTTTACGAATCCGGGATAAATTGAACCACTATTTGTGATGGCAATGTTTTAGACAATACATTAAATTATAAATCTAGAGAAGCTGGGTGTCTGTATCGAATTTTTTATTTCACATGTGCAATATTTAACTCAACAAAAGCAATAACGAGATATTACGCAATAATTTCAATTTGGCTCTGAAAAGTAAAATTTTATATTTAAATGGATCAAAATATTAATTGTCGGATCGATTTGCCAAATTCTGTGTGATTAAAAATTCGCGAAATTCCTCGATTAATCTGAGATGAGAGTTCCCATCATCTCCGGTGAAAGGAGATCTTATTCATCGACGCTGGTTTACAGGCGACTTGGCATCAAGTACTGGTCGGTTCATGTCATTATATATACCTAACGAAGACGAAAGGAAGTGGACCCCTTATATTTTACTATTCCAGCAAGCTATAGGAGCTCCCACTTGGTAACTAAGCCTCGAAGAGACGACTGCCGTAGTGCTGCGAAGAGACGCAAAGAGAAGTAAAAAGAAGAAAAATCAAGAAGTAGAATCAACAAGACGAGACCGTTCCGGTCTTTGTGTCGTTTAAACGACTGTTAATACATCTAAACGTGTATTTAATTGCCGATTGTTCTTGACACTTAGCATCATTTACTGATCAGCGAGGTGAGGCTGTCATGTAATGATGGCATTTGTGTCTTTTAACAGACTGTTCATACATTGAATCGTGCATTAGCCGATTGTTCTTGACACTTAGCATCATTTACTGATCAGCGAGGTGAGGCTGTCATGTAATGATGGCATTTGTGTCTTTTAACAGACTGTTCATACATTGAATCGTGCATTAGCCGATTCTTCTTGACACTTAGCATCATTTACTGATCAGCGAGGTGAGGCTGTCATGTAATGATGGCATTTGTGTCTTTTAACAGACTGTTCATACATTGAATCGTGCATTAGCCGATTCTTCTTGTTAGTATCAATAAGTGATCAGACGAGGCGAGACTGTCACGTAATGATAGCATTTGTGTCTTTTAACTGACTGTTCATACATTGAAACGTGTATTTACGGATCGACGGTCCGTTTTTGACATTTAGCAACACTTAGTGAAGAGTGACCTCCACGAAGCTAGACCGTTCCAGCGAGACCGAGGCGGTGACGGCACTTGTGTTGTTAAACCGATTGTTCTTGCCATTTAGCATCCCAGCAATGCATACCAAGCCACGTCACCAGAGTTGACAGATATTCACCAGGATTGTCACAATTCACCAGGGCCAATCTCAGATTCCGAAGCCAATTATACTGATTAGAAGTAAAATCTCAATTGCGGCAACAGTTGAAATGGACATTCTACAGCACCGATGGCCTTCGTCCTTTGAAAGGTGTGGCGAGGTGTTTCTGTAGATATAGGAAGCACTTATGGAGGATGGAGTCGAAGGACAGGCCTTGGATGTCGATCTCACGCGTGCATCTTCCAGGTGTGAATGCAGATGACATGGTTCGACACCGCGGACCTTCTTGGCTTCGCCCACGAGCATCTGAGGCCGTTTCCTGTGGAAGATAATTCTGGACTGAAAACCACGAGTCATATATATTAGAGATTGCTGTGAACTTATTTAGAACACAGGTAGCCCATGCCTTGTGGGCATTTTGGTTTCAGGGTAGCATAATAGGAAAAGAGGCTGCGTAAGTGTGACGTCACAGGATTTCCCAAATCGGAAGCTGGAGACAGACAGCTCAAAGGTGCGGTTTTCAACATAGCAATCGCCAAGTGTCTCCGACATCGCTTTGCATTTTGCATGAAAAGAGAAGCTTTTTCGAAGAGGATAGAATTCACTTCAACCTGATTCAATCTAAATTTAAATATAGTAGCTGCCGTGGATTCTTTTTTCGCTCTTTCGACGAAATGCACGAAGTAAGAAGCCTTCGAAGTCAAGGTAAACAAACATGAAGTTTTGGAAGTTACTACAAATTACTTTATGATGAATGTGGTTTTTTGATGGCACTATAAGGGGTACATTATACTTCTGATTTAGTTCAAGCTGGTCACACATAAAGTGTAATTCTATTTCCTACAAAATCCGCAAGTTTCCCTGGGTAATTAAAGAATTAGACCTGAATAAGTTATGAATAAATGATCATCATCTAACAGGAATTATAATCCATAGCAGATTATATAGGACACACTCACAGTTGTTCTTATCTCAATTGTTGATTTAGTTAATTATATTTTATTTATCATTTATCTATTTATTATTTATTTAATATTATATATAACTTCATATCATATATAACTTCTGCTAATTAATCAAATAATTAATTTTATATATGGACTATGGTCTATAGCAATAAATTAGGATTTTTGTGTTTCAGATATAGCTCAATGCTAAAAGGGGTATTGATTTGCTCCATGTGAATGAATGTCCGAGAGGGCAGAGCAGATGTCATCACCATCTCATGCACTGACAATGAGTGTGCATGGAAAAAAACCCAGATCTCAGAACTGGAGTAAGTCTATTATTTTTCCTGTCATACTGGTACGTTGCTCATTCAGTTGTAATTGTTTTTCAGAACAATGCAATAGAAGAGCTCGCTATCTTTACAATGTGGAATCCGTGCCAGTAGTCTCACCACTCACGTCAGATGAAAACCAGATCTTTATTGCCAGTCAGGCATTAGAATTGTCTGGTTGCTTCAAGGGTCTCTGCTGGCTCAAAGGTCCAGAGCCTCTTTGTCAATTCAATACTATTACAGTAATTATGTTACTTTATGTTACTTTATTGCTGTTCCTCAGTACTGTCATTGATATTGGCAAAATCAATTATTGAAACCGGAATAAGTAAAGAATATATAGTACTATAATTATGTGTCTTACTTTCATAACAGCATTATGTCAAGTTCGGCAACATAAAGAAAACATGTTGCACTCATAATTAATATAGGTACAAGATGTATTATGTCATTAATGTTTTTATTGGCAATAAAAAAATTATCATTACAAAATCTTGTCATTCTCATCAATAATTTTGTGTAGCTCTCTCGGAAAATTTATTTTTGCTAAATTTGTACCGATATCACTAAATCGTGATATCGGAATGAAACAATCCTTGTGATATCGATATCTAAAAATAAAAAAAATAAAAAAAATCGATATCAATGGCACTCCTGCTGTTCCGTTTGGGGTTGTCCCCTGTGGGATTTTCATCTTCAAAGTTTTTGTTTGTTTGTACAGCTTAGAAGAAATCTTGTTGATCAGATTATACAAGATCCAAATATTAGCATTTATCATTTGTTTAATGATCCTGATCCCCTTATTATCTTAATAAGCATCTCACTGTATAAAATTTATAAAATCCTGTGCCAATACTATTATATGTTATTCAGTTGTACATTTGTTTCTCCATACTAAAACCTTTGTAATTGATTTCAATTTTGGTGATCCCAAAATCTCCAAGATGCACATAGATAGTTCTTTGGTTGATATAAAGATCGTTTTCCACAAAAAATTAAACCTTATCTTCACTTCGCTTCTTAGTTCTTTCTATTATTATTATTTTTTTTTTCCAATTACAATTCTCATGCTCCTGTCTTCATCCTGTTACTTTCGTATTTCATAATAAAAAAACCTGGATTCCTAGATCACAATTCTGTTTTCTTGGATGGAATTGATGACAACTTGGATTATAACAAGTAGTAAATTAGCAGTAGTAATTTACATTAAGCCATTATAGGCCACCTCTAGAGATCTATAGGCTTAATATATTATGGGCTGATGAGTTCTTTGGTCATATAAAATATACATGCATCACACGTGTTCACACAGTTGTACCTGAATATTAAATACTGACCGATCTGGGCGGTGACGGTGACCCCAGCGAGGTGGGTGACCCCAGAAAGGCCCCGCAGACCTGCTGCTACACGCTCCCTGTCGCTGTGTTCGCTTTCTCGATCTGCCAGCAAAGGAAGAATGTTGATCACGAGCCAGCTTATATCTATGTGCATGACGAAGGAAGTGATTAAACCATGTGCATCCAGGTGCATCCAGGTGCATCAGCGTTGTGCACACCCAGTTGGCCGCTTCCACTGGTGGTGTGACTTTCGTCTGCCTTGTTTACCTTGACAATGCGTGCATAGGCCTATGAGTACTAATCAATATTCGTACACATGTCTTGACAATGAACGAAAGCAATATATCTGTCATCTGTGCAGCAGGATTCGATCACAATCCGAACGTTTCATTTCTGGCATCTTTTCATTTTATTAAAGCCGTTTAATTATAAACCGGTTTGTGCGCACGACACAAATATATTGTATTATACCACTCAGTGAGTCTGCTAGCCAATCAGCTGTGTGTATTTGCGTGATTTATTCGTGTATAAATAACGCGTATCAATAAGCAAATAGCACAGATCACTCTCGCCATTCACCTATAATGTTAAAGTCTCAAAATGCAATTTCATAACGCCTCCGTTCATTGGACGTTATGATCACATATGCGTTAAAATAAGCCACGCGAAAGAATAGTGCAAAACTCGATCGTCTGCACTATGGCGTCGCCTCGATTTTCAGTCGCAATTATGCGTACCACCACCAGAATTTGATGTTTATATCAAATGTCAAAGAAACTTTAGGCTTTAATTTATAGGTTGTGAGAA
>KB294863.1:0-22559 GCA_000328365.1 Capitella teleta | reverse complement strand
TGTTGGCGATACACTTGTCCAATGTGGCGCCTCCAACAGTCGAGAGGTTTGCCACCAAGAGAAGAGAAACTACATTATGAGCAACGAACGCAGGTGCAATAGAGTAACTCACAAGAGACGAGCGTACGGCTAAGTCAGAGCACTTGGCCTCCAGCTGCTCCATGTCCTCAATGTAGGAGAGGGGCAGGCAGCGACTGTCGCACCACATGGGCTACATTGTCCTGCAGAGCCTCCAACTGGGCAGAAAGTTCTTTAATCTTGGCCTTCTGTTCCTTCATGCCACAAATGAGGCACCTCTCAGTGGCTGAAAACACAAGCAGAAATGAACCAATTCACAGAGGGACAACAAAAAAAAAAAAAAAACAAAAAAAAACAAAAAAAAACGCGCGTACCAGTGAGAGGAGCAGAATCCCATTACTATATTATATTTATCCTGCGGGTTCCATCCATTGAACCGAGGGCGCTGGGTTTGTCGGCCTTCCAGCAAAGGAAGAAACAAGAAAAAATAGATCCCGCATATCAAAGTCTTGGTTATTTCAAAAATAGAAATTAACAAAATTCAAAGTAAATAGAATTAGAAATATTATAAATACCGCTCGGGTTCAGTGAATAGATCCGCTGCTGCTTTGGTAGCGGGGGAGGACCAACGACGGAGGGCAGAATCCTATTGCGTGGACGGTGTGCGCCTTCTAGCAAAGGAAGAAACAAGAAAAATTAGATCACACATATTAAAGTCTCAATTATTTCAAAAATAGAAATGCACAAATGCAAAAGTAATTAAAATTATAAATGTTTTATTTATCCTTCGGGTTCAGTGAACAGATCCGCTGGTGGTGCTGCAGCAAGCAACCCTGAGTTTCTAACCAAAAAAAAAAAAAAAAAAAAAAAAAAAATTAAAATTAAATTACATCAAGTCAATGAGCCATGATTACATTAAAAGAATCTGTACATCAAGCAATACAAACAATACAATTAATAACTTTAAAGATAGAATATAACTACCGTTATACTCAAACAGGGTCTAGTATTATTGGAAGGGAGAACAGGAGGTAACACAAGGAATTGAGGATCAAAGTCAGTGTATTATACAAATCAGAGATAGAGATTCAAAATGGACTCATGAGTTTGAATATTTCTAACAGCCAGAGGGGAAACAGCTCAGAGTCACGGAAGAATTATAATAACCCCAAGAGTCGGCATAGGATTGCAATCAGATGGTCAAACCGACTGAGCTACTCGGTGCCTCTAGAATACTTCAAAGGTAATAGAATTACACAGCAGGCGAAGTGGGCCGAGATGACATTGGGAGCATGACGGTAAATTGTCGAGCCGGGCTCCACACTCTTCAGTCCGACATCTCTCTTGAGACAGCTCTTCAGCAGCTTCATGGACTCCCCGACTGGTCCCCGGCTGATCCTTTTCATCCGGAACAGAATCTTGAGAATGTGGATGTTGAGTGTAGGTGTCGGAAAGCCATGCTGATGTCAAGAAAGGATCATAGACAGTAACAATCTGAAAAAAACCAATGAGGGTATATTTGAAAGTCCTCAATTTACAACTTATATTATTATCACAATAATATGAATCACATGTCAATAGGATCGATGTAATAAATTTATGCAGTAGTGAATGTAGTAAACTTACTCAGTGCATGCACTCATATACATGATAATTGGGATCATCGATTCGTGTATTTATAGTAAGGATAATATGTGGTTTGTTCGTATATATGACGTGTGTGCGTAGTATGTGTTGTAATGTGGTTTGTTTATGCGTAATATTATATTATTATTCAATGTTAGTTAGTTCAACGCGAAACTAATAATTTAGTTTAATGGAAACCACTAGTGAACACGCCCGGCGTGTTGCCTAGTGACCTAGTCCAGTTTTAGTCAACACGCCCAAATTGAAACCTGGTTGACCGAGTTCCAGTCATGTTTCAGTGTATAATATATAATACGGTAAATGTATTATACAATGTATAATATATAATACAAACAAAAATTACATTGGTGATCAAAAACTCAAGAATCGGATAACGATCGAACAGTTAACGCAAAAGTATAAGCGCAAAATACTCGAGAGACGAAAGTGAAACTGACGAATTTCAATTTGAAGAATTAACGCGACAAACGCGATCGTACATTAATTAGCGAGCACATGTGCACTGTCTGTATGGCAGAAAGAAGTAGGCCAGCGCACAGCGCCATGTACGGTACGCTGCCTTGTACTGACTACTGGATACTGCAGTACCTCTTCTCGCGTCACTTTCTATACTTTTGATATATTCTAAAAATAACAGATTTTCTTGTGACATGACTCTGGGTTGTCACCATAATTATACGCTTGTCCCAGCTTCCCAGTGAGTCAATGAGTGCATACAAGATGTAAGGCATGAAGGGAGGCGTGACAAATCACACATTAGTATATTACGCACGGGCGTGATGACTATTAACGGTACTGATAAAAAGGCCGGGCGTGATGACTATTACCGTACTACGGAAACGGCCGGCCTGGCGAGCAATCACTTCATAGTTTAATACCAACGTTCCCTTAGATATCCTACCCATTAATTGTATCTCCGCGCAAAGTAAGGGTTATAACATGCATATATAGTTATCAGTTACTTCTCTTGTTATTCATCTTTTCACTATCGGCCAGGACGATTTCGAATGCACATGTATAGCTCGAAACACAAAGAGCAGCGATGTTGTGCAGATCTTTTAGTATAACAACATTTCCAGTGTCTTCCATCATTTGGTGCTGCACCAATTTCTTGTTAGGTTGCATTTTCAACAGATCAGCCACCCGTGCCTATTCAGTTGCACACAAGATTCGTTGTTGAGGAAGGTATTTGAATGCTTCCTGAATTGATATAAAAATCACAACCAGAATCAGGTGTTCATCGACATACCTCGCACAACCCACGATTGTGTTTTGCAACGATCTTGTCTATTTCCAAGTGCTGGCCATCTTTGGAAGACATGGACTTAATCATAGCAGGACAGTTGTTCCGTAAAGACCTAAAAAAATCCAGAAAACTGAATTTTGTCATTTTGTCAAACTGACCAGAAGATTACTAAGATAACTTGATCCTTTTGTGACGATTAACGTCATATCCACTTTTTTGACGTTTTTTCTTCTTTTTTTTTTTTCTTTTTTTTTTGTCATGCCGACGTCAATGGTCGTTATAAGGTCGCCATAAGGCCGTCAAAACGACGTCGCCATAAGGCCGTCAAAACGACGTCAACACGACGTCGTTTTGGCGACCTGGTGACGGACGGCCTTAATTATGAGGCCTTTGACGTCGGCATGACCAAAGAACGTCGCCGATACGAGTATGACCTAGAAATGACTGAATGACTGAAAGACTGATGAATGAACGTAATCATGAACATTATTATCTACATTATCAGGATGGAGCGTGCATGCGACTGCATTCAACATCTATGTTGTATTGATTTCGCTAATAGCGAACCACGTGGCCTTAGCGAGAATAACTGGCCCGTTAGCTGGAAGGCGATTCTCATGAAATTTACGAATTGACTCGACAGTCCACACTTTCGTCGCTCCTAGAAATGAACGCAATCTGCAATGGATATTATGTATTAAATTTTAACCAATTTATTGAATGTACGTATTAGATTTATTAATATTAATTGAATGACGCTCAATGCGTTATGAATGAAAGAATTCCATTTGCAGTGTACTTATTGTGACGTTCATCGTAACAATCATCTTCAGCATCATATCTAAGACGATCAACGATCAACATTGCAAGTGCGGCAATCATCAGGTTTTTGCAACTCTCCCTGTTGAGGATTCACGTTTTCCGGGTCGTTTAGAAACCACTCCGGATTCTTGATATCGACTGGAGGTATCGGAACATTCTCGGTGTAGAAGATCTCGACCCAAATGCCGTGATTGACAATACTTGTCATCGTCTTGTCATTTTGTTGTTGAATTCTCAGAAATGTGTTTGTTTCCATGTCAACGGGTGGCAAATGCTCAAGACAGAATCGGTCTGCGTCGGAACCCGATCTGGTCATCACCAGAGAAAGGTGATGTGGTCCTCCAGACCAGTGACAGAAAAAATTGCTGAAGTAGACGTTCGGACACTTCCTGTACATCACTGCGTGTGGAACGATAAACCTCCATTTCTCATACGGGGTCTTTTCATAGGGTAGTCCGGTGCCATAGTTGATGTTGGTCGCAAAGTGCAGTCCGTTTAATCTCCCATTGATAGGACACCGTGGATCGCCATTGTTATCGTTCACGTACATCTCCATTATTTGGTCTCTCTGTACTGTCAACTTCCTTTCTTCGCTCGTGTCGCGATAGAAGTACTTTACGAGCTGCCAATTTTTATTCCATTGACTTTCTGAAAGTTGTTTAGCTGCATATCCCACCGCTTTCTTGTACAAAAATTCCAAATCAGCCACTGAATGAAACTTTGCCATGACGAAAAGATAATCGGATTTGTGAATTAATTAGATACATGTAAACGATGATACAGGTTTCGATGACACAGATTTGTCGTTTACGGATGTAACAAACAAGTCGCTCGTAATCCGCGAAGACAAATGATATGAAGAGAAACTGTTTATATTATATACTTATAAGGCTGGGAAGATATCCGCGTGTTGTTATTTGGCCAAATTCGATTCACGCTAAACAAATTTGGCTACTTGCCAAGGAATGAAAAAGAGATGGCGGGAAATCTGATCAGTGGCGATTGCGGACCGTACACGATGTATCGTGCGGCAAACACCTGATCGAGGTAATTTTATGTCTGGAATCCGAATCCGAATAGTCGTGATTGTGAAAAATATAATAATAATAATAATAATAATAATAATAATAATAATAATAATAATAATAATAATAATAATAATAATAATAATAATAATAATAATAATAATAATAATAATAATAATAATAATAATAATAATAATAATAATAATAATAATAATAATAATAATAATAATAATAATAATAATGTAGTGTTGTAGAACAGTGCAGGATATGTTAATGCTTTATGTTAACTTTACAAGAGGATAAGCACATGTACCAGTTCATGCACTATCACAGGTGAGCTACTATAGTATTTAAAATTATGTGTTGCCAAAGGGTTGGTATTTTCCAAACGAGAAAAAACAGGTACTATTTAATAACAAATATTATTTAATAAACGCTGGTGGGCATAAATTGATAAAGGTCAACACACGGTTATTTTGTTTTGTATCTGTGTTCAGGGTTAAATTAAGTAGCAATCAGTCTTGTGATAACTTTTTAATTCGCCTTGGAGCAATCGAATTCACCATATTCTATCGCAAATTATACCAAATACGCACTCTAATTATTAGAGTGTATATTTCGCAAAATTGGCGTTCTATATCACTCATTGGGTGTTGATCTTTAACATTTAAATACACAAAATAATTTATTTCATTTTTAAGAAAAGAAAGAGTATTCTGATGATTTAAGCGAAGGACTCTCGGGTGGATGAAGCATGAGACATGATTGATTTTCATGACTCTACAGCGTCTGTCCTTGCTACACAGTTGTACTGCATGCATAGTCAACTAAGAATTAGAATTATGCCTCTCGTTTGCACAATTTCAGTTCAAAAAAAAAAAAAAAAATAATAATAAAAAAAAAAAAATAGAAAATCAACATTAAAACTGATTCTGTTTTATATTTGTCTATTATAAACTTGAATAATTATCAGTAGAATTCTGCCATTCGCGAACACCTTGCAGGAAGCTACAGTGCCAAGTGGTCGAAAGGATATGTGCGGTCTAAATTAAATTCGTGTATAAGCTAAAGAGAGTGTTAACTTCCCCTGTGTGCTGGGGTTGGGTGGAGCCGTAAAACCCCATCACTCACTCACTCCCCTGTGTGCTTCATACGTCTTTATAGTTAATTTCATAACTTTCTTTAACGTGAGTGTTAGAATGAACAAAATATTAGGCAATGTGCCTTGTTGCTGAATGTATTCGTTTTTATCGGTTATTACTAACTCATTACTCTGGTGAGCTGAACCGAGTCCTCGAATGGGGTGTTTTTTGACATGATAAAAATTCGACTGATGCGATTTCCGTCCGCCAAACAAAGCCCTTACATCTTATTAACGAAGCTCTGCAATCCTGATAAATTAACTAAGCGCGTTTTTCGTTCTAGTCCATTATACTTGCAGCAAATTGTTGATTTACTCATCAGGCAAGTGATTTGTTTATATACATGTATAAAAGGGGTTCTGAGTAGCGATAATAATGGGCCAATTAAAAATGGGCACCAAACAGTCACGTGATCTCCTTGCGGCCAACCAGGAAAAGCAAAAGGAAAACGCTACAAAGCCGATATTATCTGCAATTGACTGAAGAAACTTCCAGGGCCTACAGCAGCCACTATTGCTTTCAAATCATCGATGCCTAATGGGAGCTTATATTCAGCGACTCAGGATGAGCGACTTTCTCTGCTCTCACTAAAAATGCAAGGACCAGCTTAGCTGCATTCAGATCAGTGAGTAAACACCATTGATCGCAGGTTGCATGGTCGCCCTGTGCTCCAGTGTACCTCACTCGATACCGACACAGGTCGAGATCATGAGAGGAAAGGGTTGCAGACTGAACAATTGATCTCTCCTCATGCACCGTCCGAAGATGATCCGCGCTGAAAAAATGATCCGTTCTCATTCTTCCGGATCCAGCGTCAGCAGTACCGGAAGTGGATCCATCTCGCTGGCTGGATTGTCCTACCGGAGCGGATCCTCATCGCTCTCTTCTCTGACTTCCAGGTCACCATCTGATTTGGAAGTGTTGTCAGTGGACGTCCTGGAGAAGTGCTTCGAATGCCCCGTTTGCTGTCGCTTGATGAGAAATCCTGTTCAGTTCCAGGAATGTGGACATCGATGCTGCTCTACGTGTGTCCCAGAACTTCTCAGGTTGGTGTTAATTTTATTGATAATCAATATCGAATTTTGTTATACCGTTGACCACCTTATCAAAAACCAGGCTGACCCAAAAAAATATTGAAGTAATAAGTATTGACCCAAATTCCATGTCGAAAGTAAAATTTCATAACAACTACTTCTGAGTATGTCAGATTGTGGGCATTAATATTAGCAGGCCAGTCCTTTAACAATCAATGCTTACAGATTTGATCTCAAATTAATTTGTGACACGATGAGATACGCAGGTAGAAATGGAGCGCTTGGCCTCTCCTCTGTGGAAGGAGTCCGACCAGCAGAGTACAAAATTTAGTTGCCCCAATTGATCTATACGCTGTTTAGAATAAGTCTGCGCAAATATTGCCCCTGTCTAAATCACCTACGATTATGCTAACAGCTCAGCCGGCCTACATCATACACACATGTGATATAATAGCGCTAAATATGTGCATCACTCACATTAGTCACGTAAAACAAGGGTCTTCGGCCACCTTTCCATTTCTGTATCACAATGTACAATTTCGAAATACGACACCTCGATGGAAAGAGTCGGTATTTTAGGGGCTGACTCAAAAAAAAGGTGTGCTTAAATGTGCTTCATGCTCCATGATTATCGTCAGAGCCCCTTGAAGACTAATGAGTCAGTCATCAATCAGGTGAATAACTATGAAGTCAATGGGGTGGAGTCGGCGCTGCTCCTGTGATCCCAGACTGCCAAATACACATTTCATTTCTTCACACGAATACAAATAATTTTGGAGTTACTTTGAAATGAACCGAACAATAAATTGAGCAGTGGGAAATTCCCAAGCAGCTTTAGAGACAGGTGAATAATTCGTCACCTGAATTGATTGAGCATTTGCATATCATTCTCATTTGAATATCCATCACAATCAGAGGAGATCAATAATCAATCACAAGGGGTTAACGGCTGCTTTGAGACGACCCGCCTGGGTGAATTCTTTTGATCTTTCAACCTGTCTAGTCAGCATAAATATTGTCCTCCTTGGTTAACCTATGTGCCCCAAACGCCAAGAATCAACCATTATGGTTCCCTTGGGGTTGATGTTCACTTGATGTTTCGTGTATTATGTGCAGAAGAGTGATCATAACATCGCCTGTCTTTTTCAGAGTGGTGCCTCGCTGTCCTATTGATCAACGCTTCATTGACAAAGACAAGGTTTGTATTTGCAAAAGCCACCCTCTCAAACAAACGTAGCTCCTATCATACAAGTGTATCGGCTGCATATGTGCTGTTTATACAATGTGCATGATATTATGCTGCAAATGCTCCTTCAATGGTTCTGTTACTTACGCAGATATTTGTGGATAAGATCTTCCAGCGAGAGTTGGACGGGGTGAAGGTCAAATGCTGTCACCATGAGAAAGGGTGCTCGTGGACCTCGGCCTACCGTGAGCTGACAGTGAGTAATATCTGCACCAGTGAACTGCATGACGTCATGTCTTCCCTTAGGGCCATCTCCTATGTTGCGATTACGCAACGATCACGTGTCCTAAGGGATGTCGAATCGAGTTCCAACGTCGCTTCATCAATCCTCATCTGAGGGAGGATTGTCCAAACAGAGACGACTCATGTCGCTACTGTTATGAACCTCTGATGAGAGGAAACGAAGACGTTCATTTTGATCGGTGTGCTGAATTCCCTGTCGCGTGTGCAAATGGTTGTGGGCGGACTAATATACCTCGCTCAAAGGTAGGTTGACATTAGGCACTATAGACATCAATGCGGGGCCAATATTGCATCTTGTCTGCGCTTAGATGAAGCAGCATTTGGACAAAGAATGTCAACTCCAAGTTGTCCCTTGTCCATTTGTCGAAGCTAAATGCGATCACCGCGTGAGTACAAGTGTTAATAAGAAGGATGAATAACATGAGTATATGTATATATATGAATACAGTGTGAGCGTGGACGTATGTCTCAGCATATAAGAGACCAAGCGGACCGCCACCTGGAACTAGCAGGCCAGAGTTTGCAGATCTTATTCCAGAGTGTGGCGATACAAACCCGTGCGGTTGATAAATGTTCATCACGAATAACCGCCATTGAGGACAGAGTGGATGGTTTGGAGAAGTTGTATGGAGCTCAGTTGGTCTGGAAAATTGATGGTTATGATGAGAAGTATCAGGACGCCAAGACGGGACGCAAGTCGACCATTTTCAGCCCGCCATTCTTGACCAGCCGACACGGATACAAGATGATTCTGTCGGCCTCATTGTTCGGCGATGGAAAAGGTATCATTCACTTTTATAATTAAACAAATAGAAGCTCCAGTGAAAATACAACGAAAAAAACTTTACAACAGAGTAAGACTTGAGATTATTATTTAAAACGCGCCACGTGTTTGTGATTGAACACGTTTATTCTATACTATTTTCTTGGCCTTATTTCAAGATTTCACTATTATGAAATCAAACAGTATTGCAGCTCAATTGATGTATATCAATCGGATATATAGCAACAGAAAATGTATGCATTCAAATTGACAGGTCTTTAGATCGATTGTGAATATTTCAAATCGATTTTTTTTTTTTTTTTTTTTTTTTTTTTTTTTCGTACAGCTCAAAACCTTAAAATGTTTCACACGAAGATATTGTGACAGCTACATTGTGCACATTCATCATAAGAACCGCCTTGTATTAAGGTCATATTTCAGCTTTCGGTGTCAATGCAATCAATGTTTGGCCGCATATTTGGCATCCCCAGATGGTGCGTTCAGTTCTTATTAAACCAAAAGAAGGACTTTTTCGAGGCAAAAAAAAAAAAAATCCTTCTTCTCTTTTAATAACTACTTTATGACAAGATGCAATTGAAATGTGGCAACAATCAGCAAATCATATGTGATCATGAGAACACGAAATTATCCCATGAGCGCGAACACCTGCATATTTCATCAAAGGTTTTTATTCACTTCCTGAAATCATGCATGAATCACTTGAGAGTTGAGACATGCTGAGATAGTGATTGTGGGGTAATCATTCAGCCCAACGACTCTCAATCACCTTGTGTGTCCATCAATATTGGCGATACAAGAGCATCGATCCTTGGTGTTGTGAGCTAATTCTTAGCCAAACAATCTTCGCTAGCACAAGAATGAACGCGAGGGTGGTGGGAACCCCCGCCGGGCTCATTCCCGGCTCTGTCAACGCCGCACGGCATTCATAGGGGCAGTTACCCATGCAAAGTGCACTCAACGAACCGAATTGAATCCCCATTGATGACCTTTCAATCTCATAATAGAGAGCACTGGTTTTGCTCTTGGTCCATTGCTTTGGGCTTGATATTTTGATAAGTATTGATATTTTCCTGACATTCAGGCAAGGATGGGGGTGGGGTGTGTCTGCTGTTTAAAGATGAAGTCGAAGACATTATGGTATCAGCTGACTGAGTTCTTTTTTATTTATTTATTTATTATACGTAAATCATAGATTAACCTATATATATCAACAGCCTCCGTTTGTCTGTTTGTCCGCACTATTTTTACTGCACGAGATCTTTGGTGTTTGTACACTTAGAGCTTAATTGAAACTTTGTCACATTATGCATTGAACACAGACGCAGGTCTGAAAGAAGCGTTAAATAAATTAGATTAAGGTCAAGGTCACACGAGCCAATTAAGTAAAAATCTACTCATGCTCATCACCACAGCTCGGATTTCAATAAAGTTTTCACCATTTAATGCACATTAACAACGTGTACAAGTTTTTGTATTTGAATCTAGTGTGTAAGATCATTATAATTACAGCAATGAGTTGATTACTCATTAATTAGCACTTAGTTACACATTTTGGGAAATTCTCAGAACCAAATTTCAGATACATCTTGTCCTCTTGCTTCAAATATATTTTTGGAGATGTCAAGTCAAGGTCAAGGGCACAGTCGCCTGTTGAATGTTGCTTCTTTGTGGGACTGTAGCTTTGTAAGTAGTTGTCATAAAACTACGAAAATCAGGATTAACAAAGCCTAGATACCACGCTTCATAGTGGCACAAGTCCCGTTGTCTAATTAGGAATTTTAATGTTCAAATAATTACAGTTCGTTAATTATAAACATTTACGAGTAAAAACGTTTCGCCATTAGATGCGTTTAAATGTGATCTACAACTTTTATGCCCGCAATTTTTTGGCTATCACCAGTATTTAATGAGCTATCTATCTATAGACAATAATTAGTTTTGTTAACTGCTAAAAAAACTTAATTAAACAGCACTTCTTTCCAGCATGTTCCTCCATGGCAGAGTAGTAGAGTCGTGAACTATCAAGCGAGATATCCCGGTTCGAATCACGCCCCGGAAAATTGTTTTCTCTCTGTTTTATTTCAAATATTAAGCTAACAATTTACATTTAAAAAATCATAATCTTCACATTCACTATTACATTACAAAATCATCACTGACATCTACACATACACAACACAATCGAAGCACTTACACCTTCACTTACCCTTACACTCACACTCACACTCACACTTTCTCTAATACACTCCCATTTACACTAATATATACATATATATATATATATATATATATATATATATATATATATATATATATATATATATATATATATATATATATATATATGTACTATCATCACACTCACACACACTCTCTCTCTTTCTCTCTTTCACTCCCTCTCACACTGGTACTGGTACTTGTACTTGTACTGGTATTAGTACCCGTACCTGTACTGGTTCCCGTACTTGTACTGGAGCAAGTACCGGTACTGGTTCCAGTACCAGTATCGGTACCTGTACTGGTACCCACACCTGTACGCGTACTGGTAGCAGTACCGGTACCAATACCAGTAAACTATGAGGTTCACTGTTCAAATTCTTTTAAACATTTTGTTAATGTATCACGAATTTAAGCTTATGGTCGTGTCCTTCAGTACAATCAATCATGTCCAATAAGTATATTCTAGCATCTCCTATCGATTTACCCATGGTCGGAGTTCCTTCGATGTCTTGATTGTTTATCGCCAGGTGAAAAAGCCTGTCCGCATTTCGCTTGTGTATCTGTATCTCAAAGGTCACAGCTAGTAACCATGTGTCTCATACTTTTCACATCCAAGCATTGGTATGAAAGCTAGGTCCAAATGGAGTGGTTATAGTGATACTGTTCAGACACCAAAAAAAAAAAAATATGCCCAGTTAATGAGCAATTAATCACCTCATTCAGCAACTAATATTCCGACGCATTTCCAACAGATGGCATTCTGTTGGGAACAAATTTTCAAGAAAGAAATGTGCTCATGGATTTAAATCACTCCTTAATTGGTTCTTTAGTTATGCTCGTTAAAGACATCTCCTCTCAATCCAGCATGCAACTTTTAAAATCTTATATATTTTGATTCTGCCATTTGCATTATCATATGACTCTGCGGTGTTGTGGCAAACTGGTCAACTCATGACAGAAGTTCACGGTTCAAATCCTGTTTCTGATAAATTACGTTCATATTTTATATATTTCTTAATGCAATTTAATATTTCTTGGTACAAGGATTACGATTTTGAAATAGGATACATTAACTTTTTTCTCTCAATTTACTTGTATTTGTCTTGCAGTACTACTATCAATCATGTCCAATCAGGACTATTTAATCTAGGATCTCATATCAATTTACCCATGGTCGGAGTTCCTTCGATGTCTTGTTCTTTTTTTTTTTTTTTTTCAGGCAAGGGCGAACACATGTCAGTCTTCGCCTGTCTGTGTCGCGGGGACTACGATGCCCTTTTGGTGTGGCCGTTCTGTCATCGCTTGACCTTCACCTTGATTGACCAGTGTCCAGATTCAGCGACAAGACACGATGTTTCTTACACCATACGGCCCAATACCTGCAACGAAAACCTTCCATTTCTTGGACGTCCAACTGCTGAGCGCAACGCAAGCTTTGGTGCACAAAAATTTGCCCAACTTGAGATGTTGAAGATGCACGACTATGTCAAGGACGATTGTATGTTCATTAAGGTCACGATTGACAGCGACAAAATGCTGCTTTTGTGACTTGTACAGAATGTTATCGATTTCGCCCGTTGTTCATTTGATTTCTTATTATAACCTCCATAACCAACATCTTGCAAGCATTGTATCACATCACACCATTATATCTACGCTTTCACAATATCCTTTGCTAACTTCGTTGCACTGATCCACATTCGAAGGGTACTGGCTATTAATTAATAATATTAATTGATATAAGTATTAATTTAATTGATGTTAATATTATTAAAATTAATTGAATTATTACTAATATTCAGAACGAGAAGGCCTACGAATGATTGGGAGAGAAAAAAAAAACAATATATCACTTGTCATCGTAGAGAAAAATAGCTGAATATGGTAATGCTGGTAAATTCAAATATATTAGGCCTATATATCAAAAGTTATAATACAACTTTTGAACTTTGAAATAATTATTATTTCAATGTATTCGCTGCTCGTGCATTTCTCAACATTTCAAGAATTCACTACCACCGGCCGCTAGATTGATTTGAATCAACCGAGATGCGTGTCAACAGATCTAGACCAGATTCTTAAAACAAATTTAAGTTAAGACGACTTGGCTAATTGGCGAACAACTAATGGACTTCTTGCGCAATTCTTAAATGGAAATTCGTTCAGTTGTCTTTAGGCATGTTGGTAGGCAGCCAGTAGAATCACTTATAACTTATAAGTGATTCACAGACAGAAAACGCGTTGACAGCGGATGTTGTCAAAAATGCTGGTACGTTAGAAATTTGGTTATCCATATTTGCGAGATAATATCATATTATGTGCGACAATCGCAATCATAACGCACTTTGAAAGTTTGAAACGAGGAAATTATTTCGTAGGCTAACGGACGTATAATTATGTTGGTTAATTTAGCTGATAAAGTGAAGTCAGTATCGAAGGACCTAAGGACATCTTAATTTTGATTCAAAAATCGTTAAGTTGACTTCATGACGTAACATGGTGAAGTCCGTAAGCCAAGTCGACTTAATTTTCATGTAAAAATCGGACCCAGATGCATGTAGATTTTCCTGATTCCGCACGAAAATGTAAAACCACTTTCTTTTCTCAACTCAGTCAAGGTTGCTAAATCGACGAATTTCGTAATGAAATGCACAATTATCATCTGTTTGCATCATAACAATCTGTTCTCATCCTTTTATTTGTTCTTTCGGTGATAAATATGGCATAATAATAACAACTGCTGGTTCAATCTGGAAAATTATTCCGAAAAATTTATACTTTTCATTGAAATGCGTTATGATTTTTGATGAGTCGTTTTATGTAATCCAATTTCAATCGAAGGGTAGTCTTCAAAGATCAACCATAATGCCAGAGGTAACACCAAATCCACAAAATATACACCCTAATTAATCATTCCAGCGCAAAATAATAATTACCTGATATCATGTACATGGTATAAAAGAAACACGAAGAGCGCATATTCTGTGGTTCTGATTCTCCCACGAAATCGATTTGGTTCACATATCTGCCGCTAGTGGAGCTGCGATTGACATCTTAACACCCCGGAAATTTCTTGAGGCGACCTGACAAAAACGTTGCTATGGTTACGGATCAACACGTACGATACAAATGATTCGGCTTCCTCGTCTCGAGTCGGTAAATGGCGATAAATCATTGAAATAATTATTTAGTTATAGGGTTAATAGCTGATCACAAGACGTTTGATTCGACTGATTCTCACTTAATTTAACAATGAAAAAAAAAGATAGAAAAAAAATGTAATTGAGTATATATTTGGCAATTTATGCGCCAATTGTTGGAGTCAATATTACCTCATTCCCAGGTGTACTTTGCATAGCGTTATGATTATCGTGCTTATGCGTTATGATTTCCATTCG
This sequence comes from Capitella teleta, assembly GCA_000328365.1. Taxonomy (NCBI): domain Eukaryota; kingdom Metazoa; phylum Annelida; class Polychaeta; family Capitellidae; genus Capitella; species Capitella teleta. The sequence goes on along the minus strand of KB294863.1, from coordinate 7,734 downwards.
ATCAAGTTTTTGTAAAGTATCATAGTCGTCTTTGAACAAATTCATTTATTTGTTCAGCACTGAATATAATTGTGAGTATGTTGATCAAACTGTAGTACCCTAGGGTTTATGGTGGAGTGTTATGACGTCATAAGACCCGGAGAGAGTTGCATGGGTGGATTTTTTTTTTGTATCTCACTATATATATAAGTATTTTGAAGCCGCAAATGGCTCAAAAATGACAATATATATATTTATATATGTCCTGTGCCCGAACCAAGGCCTAAAATTTCATTTTTTTTACTTGTGTTGACCTTGCGGCTTTGGTATAGGATTCAAATCTCTTGGTCCTGCGAGCTTCATTGTTAGTTGCACATGTGAGTCCGATAATACCGATAAATTATGATACACTTACAGTAGTGGTATAGTCAGGATTCGCTCTCGCTGGGACATATTTTCCCCAGAGACATCTTTAAGAATTACATGTAATAGGCCTAAGACTCATTCGCCCTTTAGATCAACAACTTATTGGTGCAGAGTTTTATAGGATAAATCGAGACTGAAAACTGCGCGCATGTATAGCACAATTTCTTTCCTTAAAGAACATGGTTCATTGACGTAGAATCAGTCGCGAGGGTTCTTGGCAGAAATTTTGTCCTGTAACAAGTCACAGCCGTGAATATATATTATATCCTGTAGGTCGATGAATGACATCTTCGCGCATGTAAAGCACCATTTTTCTTTTGTTGAGAACATGGTTGACCAAGAATGTTATACAAAAAATTGTGTGGTTCTTGGCTGATTCTTTTATTCTTCTACAGAAAGTATTGATTTTACGCTTTGCCACGAAGACGGTTTTTAGCACCAGGAATGCACATTAGAGACATATTATAGTCATAATTAGTACATGTATATGAATACTCTATTACTAAAATATTAGAGTCATGAATTTTCTTGCAATAACTAGCACGTACACGTGGCTTGAGTGAAATACCCACTTTCTGAATGCAATATGGTAAACGGCATTTTCGAGATAAACAGCGGCAACAAACTGATATTGACCTGCACCAAAGGCCTGTACATATACTGTATTACCAAATTACTGCTTGTAGCAGCAATCAAGAAATACACTAGCTAGTACACTTGTGAATGGAATACTTTATTGAAACAAGGAATATATATGAGGGTTATTTAAAAAAAGAAAGATATTAATATCCGAATCAATGTACAACGTAAAACATTTTGTATTAAACAAAATTTGAAGTTTTAAAGAAGAACACAACAATGAGAATTAACTCTCAGACATTAGAGCATTCATTGTTAAGAGCACAATTTAATCCACGTGCCACTCAATTACAAGTTTGCCTGAAATGCTAAGTATGCTGACACGCTAAGAAGTTATACGTAACTCAGGGAGACAGAGTTTCTCTTCCATGAGGTTGCATGAAATCCAGTTCCGGTTGGACGCTGACAATGCCAGTTGGATTTATGCTCAGATGACTCTCCTGCGAACGAAAAGAATGCAAACCAAAGCAATTGACACAAACACCGACTGACCATATAGTGTTTGCGGATGTGTTCGAAGTCTACCGTGTCCGCAATGCCTGGCATTTGGTAGATGTCGCGCACATATCCCCAAATATTGGGATAATCTGCCACTCTTTTTTTACTGCACTGAAAAGGTGAGATAAGGATTTGTTTTCGTCAGTTCTAAAGTTGAATAATTGAGTTTACTTTAAAGTGGCTGTAATACACCATATCAAAGCGAATGAGAGTTGTGAAAAGTCGAACATCAACTTCAGTGAATCTGGACCCGGTCAGATAGCGCTTCTGAGATAAAATTTGCTCAATCTGAAACCAGAATCATCCGAACCAGAATACTGACGATCATGGTCTTTGAGTACCTCGTCCAACGCGTCGAACACTTTGAAGACTGCTCCATCATAAGCCTCTTGGCTTTTAGCAAAACCAGCTCTGTATACACCATTGTTTATGTCTCTGGAGGATGATATGTAAATTGTAAGTTTGTGGCAGATACTGCTATAGAACTGTTCAGAAAATGGTTTCTTAGTTATCAAACAAAGCTTGAGGTTGTTCGAATATATTATAACAAATTTGCAAGTAATAATTTCCTGATCAATAGCTTAGAGCATGAACAAAAACTTCACAATTCGGCCATTCTAACCTGTATATCCATACATTGAGTTCATCAATGTCTTTTTGTAGGTCATCAGGATATAGGTTGATTTGCGCATGTTCACTTGTGTCGCAATATTCGTTAAACTCTGAGTTCAACATTCGTAGAATTTCGCTGGATTCGTTGCTGACAATTGTGTTCTGCTTTTTGTCCCACAGCAATGGGACTGTTATGTTCCCATGGTACTCTGATAACATATGTAAAAAAATTGCGCCATTAGTTAACATATACGAGGGTTGTTCGAAAAGTTATTGGCCAAACATAGAATGCGCGATTCTAGAGACATGAAATTCAGACGTTAGAGAGAACTATTATTTACAAGATCACGCGTGGCTTCATTAATTCCCCTGGCGCTACAAGTTTTTGTTTCGAGCGCACTTCTACCGATATCACTGTCAAAGCCTCATTTCGGGTGCCAAACGTTTGATTTGCTGTGATGAACAGTAAATAGAATTCTGAAAGCAACAAATTTAGTTTACACTGAAATTGCAATAGAGAATCAAGTGCATACAAAAATACTCGCCCATTTTCACAATTCAATCAAAACGCCACTTAAGGAAATTAAGTATATCCCAACATATAATAATTTGCATGTAATGTGGAATAGATATATACTTGGGCATCTGTTAAAAACTCACAATTTTGCCTATGTGCTAATTCAGTTTATTGTATATCACTATATGCTGTCAGGACTACGAGTCTCTCTATTCAATCGCTGTCAACGTTTTCAATCAAACGAGCTTGAGGTCACGTGACCGCCATACCTGGCGGGAATTCCAGAATAGTTTCTTAACGATTCGTCACCCATCATTGCCTTCGCACAGGAGATTCTAAGGACACGTGACCCGAAGCACAGAGACGGACACTATATAAACTACCCCCCGCTCAGACCTAGGGCCTCCATCCCTCATTCCTTCGACTTAAACCTTCAACCTTTGACCACTGGACCAAACCAGAGGACAAGGCTCGTCGATACATGGGGGTTGTTGCCCACCTGTTTAAATATCATATTATTATTTCGAGATCATTCCCTTTTGCTGACCTCGTCGAGTGACTTCTTCTGCCATTAGCACCTCAACCTTAGGTTAATGAAGATATAGGAGATGTCTGTCGTTTTACCGACAATACATACACTTGTATGTTTCTGAGAATTAGTTCGAGTGACACAATGTTGACTGTATCTATATATTTAAGCATAAATATGGATAATTATACCTCTCCATTTCCATGATTTGATAATAGCCATTCATATTCCTAATATGCTACGACTAAGCCGTAAGCGGTGCTCTTTCAGGAAACTGATATGGCGGGCCCGAATCGTCTTGTTAATTAAGTAAAATTTTGCCGAAACATAAAACTGATCACGTGACTTTCTGGGAAATTCAGTGCTTGCAATTTTCATCTGAAAACTAACCTATATTCAAGTCAAATTCCAACTTTCTGCGATAACGCGTTCTATGATACGCAGAGTACTATTCGAACAACCCTTGTTAGTCAGACCACGTAAATACAGTAGCACAAACCTGCACTAGCGATATGGTATATTTCCTTGAGGTAGGCACAATTGTTCACTGGGTCCAAAGTACATCTTGGTTTCTGTGAATCAAGGTATCAAAAATCGAGGTCCATAACGAATATTATATACCAAGTACCAAGTCGGTGAATTTCCATCCTTGACCCTTAATAAGTAGCCAATCAACGACGCTCAGCGAGATGGCATTTTCCAGGCCCTTCATGGCCCGGATGAAGGTCGCCCGGTGCGCCCACGGACAGGCGAGCGACACGTACAGGTGATAACGGTCTCTCTCCGCTTGGAAACCACTCGATCCATCCGCTGCAAGAGGCGAGGCGTCGATGCCAATGTATAAGCAATTAATCAATGTGCAGTGTAAGATATAATTTTACCAGTGACCGCAAACCACAGCTTCCTTGAAGGTATCACGCACGAGATGGACTCTCGATTACGCCAGAATAGAGACGTAACCAAACGGCCCTTTGAGAAGGTGCTGGCTATCTTGCTCAACTGCATGTTCGGGTAAATATATTCAGCGAATGTTTCTGCTCAACCTATAAATAATGCTCCACTGAACTCTGTGGGGTCAGGGTTGTCATTAAGAGCAACGTAACCTTGCTGTTCGGTGTTACGCTCTCTTTATCGATTGCTCGCACTGGGTTACTCATGCCGCTTCAGTAAAATATAGCACACATTCTTGGAACCCAATAGTTTTTATTTGTAAACAAACACATACATATGTCTACGTGCGCATGTATATTATGTAGTAATTTTCGTTTGAAAAGACCCCCACTTCGAAGAGAATTAATTAATCAACACCCTATTAACTGTTAAGTACATGGTAAGTGTTATCTCGATGTAGTTCGGTTACAACGTACTTCTAAGGTATGCATTTATATACATAGGTACATTGGGGTCGCTGTTAATTGGTTATCGTTGCAGTGGTTGCTTTGACTGAGAAGTGACACACACCCCCTACCCCAACAGAAGTGAACACTGACATCCCACGGGGTTGCACCTGTAATCCAGTTCCGGAATTGGGACTCCTTCCTGACGTATTCCCCCTTCGCATTGATAGATGTCTCCCATGATCCCTTCAGTTCAGCCATCATTACAATGGTGCGAATAGTCTGTGCGTTGATATGCCGACTGGGGTATAGTGTAACGTTGTGTTTACATGCAATCACCAGTCAGAATGAGTGAGTATAGCTAGACATAACGTCCGTCTGGTGCGTTATGAATGCATTCGTCGGTCCATTTCTTGCAACCTCGATTCGCGTTGACTTTCTTCATAAGCGCAGAGCGAATCAAAACGGTCTGCGTGCGAAGGCGCTGCAGTTGGAATGCACAAAATATTTGAGTGCTGACTTCACGTGTGAGCGTCGCAACGTTGGCCACAGATTACAAATTGAAGCCTAAACTCACTCACTTGTGTTTTGATTCGCTTGGCTTGTTTTTGGTTCATTTTAATTGATCACAGATGGAAAGAGATGTGAAGAAGAATGAAGAATGTCTTGAAGAGATGGATGAGTGGATCGTTGTAACTAAAGTTAAATGGATCAAAGAGGGAAGTCCTTTACCGAAGCCAGATGCTTTTCTGAAGGAGCTTCTCACTAAAGCATAATAGAAGTTAACACCCCACTAGAGACTGTAGAAGTGTGACTCCAACATACATGCCAACCTTTGTCCAGGGCAAAAACGGAGATAATTAAAAGAAATCGCAGGCGGGGGTGGGGGATTTTTTTTTTTTTTTTTTTTTTCGTATTTTAGTGGTCAGAGATGGCATCAGGAAGCACGAATGGTTCAAACTTTAGTGTTTAACCCAGAATTTTGATATAAAATAATCCACTTCATAAAAGTTAGAGATGAATTCAGTGATGAAAATAAAGAAAGTCGGGGCTTGCACATGTACCAAAGAGAACAGACAAACCTATATTGATTGGTATAGTGATTTAACAACTATGCAACCATAATAATGTAACACGGAAGGAAAATAAACTGTAATAAAAAAAAAAAACTGTTAGACAGTTTAATATACGATATATATATATATATATATATATATATATATATATATATATATATATATATATATATATATATATATATATATATATATATATATATATAGCGAATCAAAAGACATAGGAATACTTAACTCATTGGTTATTTGGTTATACATGTATAAGGTCCTAATGTAGATAATCACCCAGGGGAAACGAACCCATTACCCATGGATTGAAATTCCAACGCTCTACCAATGAGCCAAACAGGTAGGTTATGGTTGTTGTTTGATGAATTGAACGACCAACTGCTTATTTTGAAGTCTTTGGCGATCTTCTCAGAATTCTGTTTGTGCTTTGAAGTCCCGATGTGATCAACAAAGACCATTTTTCCATCTCATTTGACGCTAAAACCAACTCCAGAGCAGCTCACCTTTGGGAGATTTTACTATGAAAGTCATATTGTAAGTGAAAGTAGAGTAGTACACGTGTAAAGCCAGTGTACACAAGTAACATAAGTGAACACGCTGAGCATATAATGAATGAAAATATTTGATTGGTCACAGCTTTGGAACGCTAAAAAGCACCGAGCAATCCAACCGGAGATTTATGCAAAACCGGATTTGGGGTATAAAAAACGGAGTCTCCGGGTCACAAACGGAGTGTTGGTATGTATGTTCCAACCGCGAAACATTGTTTCTCCAGTTATTCTGTCATCTGTGAAGTTGTACGAGGTTTTTTCAATGAAGTCTATGACATAGTGGCCCATAACTACATACCATCCCACAAAAAAGCCTTCCAGTAAACCGCGTACAATGACCACTGACTTGGTGTGAGGTAACGGCAGCAGAGACTGAGGCCACCACGCAAGTTCAACAGTTAAATTGAATATCGTATACAATAAAAAATTCGGAGGTTACCAACTATATAGACTCAAGCAAAGTGTCGATATTTGCAAACCATTTTAAAGAGCACATACGCAAAACGCATAAATTGACATCATCACTTCTGTGGGTGAAAACAAAGTGTCTATAACTGTATTAAATTATATGATCCGGAGTCTGTTCATGCACGTACAACCACTTGTTTAAACAGTTCCTGGATGCAATGGCTACTTATAAAAGCGTGCATTCTGAGCATGATTTAGAGAACTTAGTCTTCACCCGTTCTGCTTTGGTGTGACACGCGTCTCAGCTTGATTATAAGCATATATAAGATAGAGAGTGAGAGGCAGGGCTCACCGATTGTCGCTTTCATTGGTCAGCCAGTATGGACCGGAAGATAGTCGTTGGATTGATCTGTTTCATTTGCTTGCAAAGTATTCAGTGTCGATCGATACAAGAGGTCAGTGATTCCTATGTTTAGGAAATTGGGAATATGGCAATATTGGTGCATATCTTTGAAAGCTGTTATAATGCACTTGACAGAAAATTAATCTGAATGAATATTATGTGATAATAATTGTACTATTTGGTACAAAAGTCTTGATGGTTGTTAAACACTTTTAATCAGCAAAAAAACTATGTGTATTAACACACTATGAAATTTGACAACACATCGGGTAATATGCGACTCCGGTCTGATGCTCTGTACCACGCAAAATATGTATTATGATGTAAGATTAACACGTTATGTGAGATTTAGTGCGATTAAGGAATAAGTCACACACGGGAGGGGTTTAAATTATTGACAGATAGAATGGCCGATGGATTATATAGTTGAATAACTGCTCCAAGGCAAAGCCGAGTACAGTTATGCAGCTTCAAAATCACGAGGCCATCCTTTGAACATCGACTTATGACTTTCTAGGTGAGCTAACCGGATTATTCTACAAAATACACATTCGAACTTAATCGAGGCGATGGAACCTCAACTTGAATCTTGATTAACCATTTTTACGTTTAAAGGGAGGGAAAACTGGTTAAAAAATGGACTTTTAGTCGTTATTTGATGAACCAAAAATGATTCCTATGCCTGGCCCACACAAGGAATATCATCGCTAACGATTTCGCGGGAGATATATTGCTAACTAGGCGGACGTC
>KB294823.1:0-22897 GCA_000328365.1 Capitella teleta | reverse complement strand
TCACGCTTTGGCTACATTTTGCCAACATTTTGGCTACATGCAAAGGTTTTGGCACATTTTCCATGTTACAAAAAGTTAAAGCCCTGTTTTCAGCTTTTCAGCAGGATAATTTATACAAAGACGACTTAACTGCATCCCATGTGGTCTGTTGACGTTGACATTTTAATTGTTAGGTCATGTGACCCGAGATGTCATCTCCAGAGCGATTATACTTGTTTTTCTTGTTTGGAAAATACCAACCCTTTGACAACACATGATTTTCAATCTTTGAATGGCATTAACTCTTTGGTTACTATATATGTTGAACTTTTTCGTATTTCCACGATGGCTATATATTTCCCAATAGCAATCAGTCAGTAGGCTTACATCAATTGCAGGATTACTCATAAATTTGAATCTTTTCGGCACATGTCACTTGATTGTATTGGTTGTTTGGGCATACACAGTAGTTGAGTGTCTGTCAATATACAAGTCAGCAGAGACATGGGCCTTGTATATTGATATACTTGTACACTTGCTTACCTGTGTAAACTTGTATATTGTAAGGGAGGGTGTACTAGTACTTGTACTTGTACACTGTTTTTGTTTCTTACATATCAATTATGCATAACAGCACCAGCAAAATATTTGAAAATGGTAAATAAATATTTGAAAATGGTAAATAAATTGAACTTTTGCAATCCAAACATATTTCAATGCTACTAGTATATGTTAGCCCGTATGTGACAGATATGCTGCCACTTAAGTGGGCCTAAATGTCTCTGAAAAATGGGTGTCAGAAACCTTTCACGAATAGCGAATAGAGATCTACATTCTACAGTATAAAATACCAAATATTATATTATATAATGGTCTATAGTGTCCCATTATACTGTGGAATGGTCTATAGTTTACCTTAAAGTGACTGTTTCTGAGTGTTTAATATTTTGATGGGTATTGGTATAAATTCAAATTACTTCAGTTTCTGGTTTTTCTTTAGCACCCAGAAATTGTTTTCAACGTATGTTAGAATGTTTTCATCCCCGAACAAAAAGGTATTCTTCGTTGTCTTATTTTCAATATCTCTCCAAAAAGAGATGGATATCTCTCCTAAAGCAGTGGAGGAAGCGATTCTCTATGGCCGAATCACGGGTCCACTTTCACGGAAGGTCGTTTTGGGCATAATTGAAAACGCCATTCACATTAAACACTTACATTATCGTTAGAAAGCCATGCATAATGCAATCATAATACATGTAATAAATAATTAGGGGATGAGAGTGATTACGCAATCAACAATTAAGGCGATGTGAAAAATAAGAGCTAGCGGCGCTCAGTCACCCCTTCGATCCCCTCAAATGTGCATAGTAACACATTATCGAAGATTCTATCTGAAAGAAGACGCGCAGTGTGCAGCTTGTTGTAATGATATTATATAATCTCTGACATTAATGCTCTAATTGGCAAATGGTATAATCTCGGGAAACGGGGATCGCGTGGACGCGTAGAGGACTATAGACGATGATGGCATGTCAGTTTCACTTGGAATGAATTCCCACTCCACAAACCGCCCAACACCGGTTAGAAGCGCGTAGCCAATGCTTATGTAAACCTTGAAACAACAAGCATGCAGTGTAAGTAGGAGATCCCCCATATATATATATATGACCGTTATGATTTCAAACCGTGCTCTGACGCTATGATTAACTGCATGGGTTATGAACTCATGCAACTATGAACGGTGGTCTCATGACTTACGAGATATCTAGACCAAAGAAATGATTATGAAAAATTGAGATTGATGCTTTTAATTAACAAATATTTATCAACGTGTAGATCTAAGGCTGGATTTCTTTAATTAACTCTAGCTTCGAATGCGCGCGGTCTTTTGTCGGCATTCATTAAATATCATCACAAGCACACCATCAACAATGTCTTAGTCGATCTCCACGGTCTATTGATTTTAGGAGTCAGCCAAGCTCTGGTCGGTTTGCGGTCTTTTGTCGGTCATTCATTAAAGATCATCACAAATACACCAACAACAATATGCTTTATAGCTTAGCTGAGATCCACGGTCCGTTGATCTTTGGAGTTAGCCAATCAAAGCTCTGGTCGCGGCGTAAACAGAGGAGAGATAAAGGCTGCCGACTGCTTTGTGGGGGCGGGGATGTTTTGATGCTTTGTAAACAACTGACTATCTCTCTCTCTTTCTCTTTGAAGTTATCAAACTGAGAAATATGCTCATCGAATTTTTCGACTTCGAGCTACAGATCGAAAATATGTCTCGGGGACACAGAAAACACTTCGACACAAGGATAAATTCGAGAATGAGACGTTCGAGGAACGGATGTTAGTGCTAATAGTAAAGTATAGGAGAATCGTCGGGACTTCGAAAACACTTCGACACAGGGAGACATTCGAGGGACGGACGTTCGATACATCGAGGTTTTACTGTAATATGCACTGTACTTTGTAATAGCAGTCCTGGATTCGAGGCAAGTTGACCTCATTTAGTGTGCAGTGCAGAGACTGCAGAGTGGACAGTAGGCATCGGTTGCATGATACCTGAGGCACGGAGGCGCACGCTCCATTTAATTCGAACTCTGCGTGCCAGCCAGTCGCCGTCTACGTCTACGTTCACGTAGAAGTATTTGTGAATTTTGGAGAAGAGTCTTCAGTACAAGGATTTTTGATCGTAATACTATATTTTGGTGACACATGCGGATGATGCGCCAATAATTGTACGTTGTGAGAGCAATCATAACGCTTCAAGTCTGGCGAGCGGAAGTTGCGCATCAACCTGCGCGCTAAACCAAGTGACGTGGATCTATCAAAATCACCGGTTATCAAGAAATAACATTGCTATTTGTTTTCGTTTTGTGTATTAATTGACTAACAATATGATGAAACGTGACAAGAAAGAGGAGGAAGAAGGTATGTTTTTGGATTTGATATCACGATTGATAATTTATATTTCCTGAAATATGGCGTAGTGAGATTCTGGAACAATTCAACAAGGCTTCAAGTTCAAGTCAAGAAGGGCCTTGAAGGGGTGAAGGGGTGAACAGTCGAGCACTCAGTCAGTCACTGTCACAGACTGTGACTCAGTAACTATGAATGGGATAGTCACTGACCACTGGTCACAGTCACGAGGTCATAGTTGATACTTTGATATCAGTTATGATTATGTAATATTCAGTCAGCAGTGAGAGCTGTAGAGTGTAGGCCTACACTCGCCTAGCTCCCCAAGCCATAGCGTAGTGCACACACAGTGTGTGGGAACTACTCCGCTACCCTTGGGGAGCTAACACTCGCCTAGCGTGCAGACAGCAGAGGCGAGGGTCTCGCCTCTCGCAGTCTCGGGCTCGATTACTTGTGGGGCAACTTCAACTTGCCTTGGTCGAATTTTGTGGCCTGAAAATACGCATGTTTACCACAGCATGACACATGGCATAGTGTTGAATTGTGGTACCTGGATGGACAAAGATGGATGAATGTCATCGCCTAAGTCAGTAAGTGTGTGCTCCGTTGTTAATGTCCTCTTGTGATCTTACATGTCACCTTTGAGGGATCCTATAACCAGGGAAAATATTGTGAAGTCAGAGAGACAAGCATTGCCAGTGATTCAAGATCCTATAATTCACTAACTTTTTTTTATTTTATCACACCTTGAAATCTAGAAATCCCAGGCGAGCTGTTTATAGCTCACCTTAATTTGCCCAGGCGAGCTGTTTTTTTTTTTTTTTTTTTTTTTGGTTTTTTAAGAGGCTAAATACCCCACTATATTGAATAGTATGCACAATATATACAATAGGAATCATCCATTGGAGAGCTTGAGGAGTGTAAAGAGAGCAAGGATGCCATTCCTAATTAAAATAAAAACAAGGACACATCAATCAGCATTTTAATGCATTGACTTCATATACTATATTTTGCCCCTTGCTATTTTCCCCGAGTTTCGTCCCAAAACAAGGGAAATCCCAACCCTCAAATGTCGTTATTTCTAAGTCGAGAAACTGGGCGTCTTTAGCGGCAGTGAGTTCAGTTCACTGTGATTAGTGAGAAGCGAAACTAATGTAGAGTGCACATCAGCTCGTATCTCAAGCACTCCCCAATACCTCACGATGAGCGGCAAGGAAATCATAACGCCCTATTGCACTCCCAAACATCGCTTTGGTCTCACTTGGCACATAACGCACCAGACTTGAGCGCGCGAAGTTGAAAGCGCGCGGTTTCCAGGCTCTCGTCAGGCGAGTGATATATTAGGGCCGAGGAGAGCAATCGACAGCTTGTCTCAAAATGATTTCAGGCGAGCGATCGCTCGCCTCAGATTTCAAGGTCTGATTTTATTATAATCTTTTAGAAGTTGTGATGACATATTTTCTTCTGGCATCTGTTTCACAAGGTCACTTCAAGCTGAGAAAAATGATGTTTCCTATATTCATTTCCAATTAATTGCTACCTTTTTCTTCTCCATGAATAATATAATTTGGATATCATGTTGCTCAGCTCTTGCTATGTATGAAAATACTAAGAATTTAATTGTTTCCGCTACCTCTTGTGCACAGTAAGCGGGTGATTGAAACTTTGAAAGATGCCTACCACTCAACCTAAGTATCCTCCTTCTTATAAGAAAGGTCATCCGGATGTTTTGTACCATTCTCGCACAATGTTTTTCCACCTGGTTTCAGCTCTCAATCATAACTTGCAAATTTTCACCAGATTTTTTGGGAGATATATTCAAGTGTTTGATGTTTCAGCACTGCTTGTCCTTATGGGTTGTTTGGTCTTAACCTGCTTTGCATATTTTATATCTAATTTGTTGCCGCTCTTGATAATTACTTATTTCTCAGGTGGCGCTAACCCCTTCTATAACCTCGAAAAGAGCTCCGTCCTCCAGGAGGCTCGCACTTTCAACGAAACTCCGATAAACACGCGAAAATGCTGTCATATCCTGACCAAGATTCTCTACTTGATCAATCAAGTAAGACCTTCTTCTTTTGGACTTGATATTTTTGGGTCTATTTTTAATTTCTTTTGAGCTTGTTTTCTTATTTTTAATTTTATGACACCTAATTTTGATCTGATTTAATACTTTTTCACAGGGAGAGCATATTGGAACAATGGAAGCCACAGAGACCTTTTTTGCTATGACCAAACTCTTCCAATCAAAAGACGTTCGTTAAGATTAAATGCCGGTTACCTTTCCGCATTGTCTCTTTGTTCTGCAGTTGACTCTCCGTCGTATGGTGTACCTCTGCATCAAAGAAATGGCGTACATTGCTGAAGATGTCATTATCGTCACCAGCTGTTTGACCAAAGATATGACGGGACGCGTGAGTTGAAAACTGTCCAGTTTCGTGAAGGCATTTTTCAATATTTTCAATTCCAGGAAGATCAATTCAGAGCTCCAGCCATCCGCGCTCTGTGCCGCATCACAGATGTAGGTCAACTTAAAATTCATCAAACTGAAATTAATTGGCGCTTTTCAGACCACCATGTTGCAGAGCATCGAACGTTACATGAAGCAAGCCATCGTGGATAAGGTGCACTCAGTGTCCAGTGCTGCCCTGACTTCCTCTCTGCATCTGGCTAAAACCAGTCCTGATGTGGTCAAGCGATGGGTCAATGAAGCCCAGGAAGCGGTCAACAGCGACAACATCATGGTCCAGCACCACGCCCTTGGTCTGCTCTACCACATCCGCAAGAACGATAAGCTAGCCGTCACCAAACTAGTGAACAAGTACACGCGTCACTCCCTGAAGTCCCCGTACGCTTACTGCTTGCTCATTCGCATCGCTTGCAAGCTTCTGGAAGAAGACAACGCTGGGTGTGTAGCCGTGTTCTGAGTTTATGCATTGCTAACTCCTCTATATAACAGACCCATGTTTGAGTTCATCGAGAGCTGCCTGCGCCACAAGAGTGAGATGGTTATCTACGAAGCCGCCCACGCCATCGTGAACATGAAGAACACGACGGCTAAAGAACTCGCTCCTGCTGTTTCTGTTCTCCAACTCTTCTGCAGCTCTCCTAAGCCGACTCTTCGTTTTGCTGCCGTGCGAACACTGAATAAGGTTTGTGTGCTGTGGTTACCAGGAGGCCTGGAGGGGTTGATATGTTTTGCTTGGTTACAGGTTGCCATGAAGCACCCAGCTGCAGTTACCGCCTGCAATTTGGATTTGGAGAATTTAATCACTGACGTGAACCGAAGTATCGCAACTCTGGCTATCACCACGCTCCTCAAGGTGAGATCTTTCTCTTTCTCATTCAATTCTCAACCTTTTTCTTACCTAATTTGAAATTATTCTTGGGGCAAAATTTCTGCTGATCGACTTCTCTTTTTGTTCTCATCCGTTTCTCACCCAATTCTCATCCTGCACAGACCGGGAGTGAGAGCAGTGTTGATCGCCTCATGAAGCAGATTTCCTCGTTCATGTCTGAGATCTCTGACGAATTCAAGATCGTGGTTGTCCAGGCCATTCGCTCCCTCTGCCTCAAGTTCCCTCGCAAGCACAGCATCATGATGACCTTCCTCTCGTCCATGCTCAGAGATGAGGTCAGTACCTCCGTAAACAAAAAATTTTTTCTCATTTTTTATTTTCTCTCTCTTAAATATTTTTTCGTTAACTCTAGAGGCTTGTGAAATCAGATTTAATAATTTAATTTCAGGGTGGTTTTGAGTACAAGCGTGCTATTGTCGATACAATCATTGGCATCCTTGAGGAGAACAGTGAAGCGAAGGAGGCTGGATTGGCTCACCTCTGTGAATTCATAGAGGATTGTGAGCACACTGTGCTGGCCACTCGCATCCTGCACCTCCTCGGCAAAGAAGGACCTCGCACTCCTCAACCGGCCAAGTACATCAGATTCATCTACAACCGCGTCATTCTTGAAGATGCTCCTGTTCGCGCTGGTATGCGATTTATTCTTTTTAAATTTATACCTCTTTTTATTTCGTTTGTATTATTTATTTTATTTTATTTTTTTTTTTTTTTTTTTTTTTTTTCAAGCCGCTGTGAGTGCCTTGGCTAAGTTCGGAGCTCATTGTGACGAGTTGCTGCCAAGTATCATGGTTTTGTTGCAAAGGTATGGTTTAATTTTGATGTCTGTGTGTGTTATTTATTTTATGGACCTTAGGGTGCAGTTAGATATGGATGATGAAGTCCGTGATCGCGCTACATTCTACCTGAATATCCTGGCTCAGCATCAGAAGGCTCTCAATTCCGCTTTCATACTCAACAGTCAGTTCTTAAATTCAAGCAAAGATACAAAACTCAATAATTCTGTTATCTTGAAACCAGGTCTGCAGGTGAGTATTGTTGGTTTGGAGCGTGCGCTTCACCACTACACCATGGAACCAACGGAGACGCCCTTTGACCTGAAATCTGTGCCACTTGCAACGCAACCACTGCAAGAACTGAGCAAACCGAGTACGCTGTAATTCACTTAATTTATTCAGATTTTAAACTTCATTTTAACCCAGTCATGGAAGCCTCTTCTGGTCCGAAATCTACCGAGAAAGCCGCTGCTAGTCGCCAAGATGTCTACGCCGGTTAGTTTAAATACTTTACTGTTAATAATTAATTAGTATCGGTATGTCCCTCAGAACAATTGGCCTCTGTTCCTGAGCTTGCTAACCTCGGCCCGCTGTTCAAATCGAGCAGTCTCCCGGTGGAACTCACCGAATCAGAGACTGAATACATGGTTCGCTGCATCAAGCATACCTTTCCGCATCATCTGGTCTTCCAGGTATAATTTAAATTTTTTTTTTAATCTATATAAAAATTACTGATTATTTCGCTGTAGTTTGATTGCACCAATACACTGAACGATCAAGTACTTGAGAATGTCACAGTTCAAATGGAAAACACGGATGATTTTGAAGTCATTCGTTCTGTTCCCGCCGCTTCCCTGGTCTACGAAAAACCAGGCACCACATACACCCTGGTCCGCCTTCCAGAAGACCCGACCCAAGGTATTTTTATACTCACTCCGGAAGTGGAAATATATTGCAATTTATTTCTTCAGTTACCACCACTTTTACTTGTACCTTGAAATTCATCGTCAAGGATTGCGACCCCAACACGGGAGAAGCAGACGAAGAGGGATACGAAGATGAATACGTCGTACGTTTCCATGGCGATCATTTTTTCCGTTTTATACTGATCTTAACTCTTGACCAGCTTGAAGATTTAGAAGTGACCGTTTCTGATCATGTCCAGAAGGTCGTTAAGCCGAACTTTGCCGCATCCTGGGAGGAAGTTGGAGCGTCCAATGAACTTGAAGACACTTATGCACTGGCCAGCATGAAATCCATTGATGGTAAAAAACTCATTCCCGTAATGGATCTGCTGGGGATCAGGGATATTTAACCAATTCCATAATAGCCACTCTTTATTTTTATATCATACGTGTAGTTTTTTTTTTTTTTTTTTTTTTTTTACAAGATGTGTTTACTGGCGCCCGTATCACCCGAACGGGTTGGGTGGAGCCGTAAAACCCCATCACTCACAAGATGTGTTTACGATTTTCTCCGTCATTGATATTCTAATGAGCGGTAGATTACCATAATACAACACAGACGACAATGATACTTGATATCACTTAATGAATTCACTTCTCTCCATTACAGAGGCCGTGAAGAGTATCATCCAATTCATGGGACTACAGGCGTGCGAGCGCTCAGACAAAGTTCCTGATGATAAGAGCAGCCACACCCTTTACCTGGCGGGCGTTTTCCGTGGAGGTCACGATGTCCTTGTCCGAGCAAAGTTGGCGTTTAGTGAGGGTGTCACCATGCAGATCACAGTGAGGAGCACAGATGCCTACGCCTCCGAGGTGCTTGCCTCCGCTGTTGGATAAATTCAAAATATTTTTCTTGTTCTAATTGCGTTGGTTCTTTTTGGGTTTGTTTTTTTTTGCAGAATTCCAGAGGCTTTAATTAAAGATGATAAATTAATTAAATGATGATAAAAAGATGAATAAAATTATTGTTTCAAAAGGGATCTCACTTTTGTTGTTTTTCAGTGTGAGGCTGAATTATATTGTAAACGATTAGGATGTCTGTTTTAACATGTTGGCTTTCATGTATTACACAAGTATTGGACCCTGATGGTATCCCTATTACGCGTATGTAGAATAGTTATAGTAGATCAAAATTTTTGCGAGGCTCTCGGAAGGCGCAGCATTTAAATGCGTTATGATTCTTTGTGTGCGTTATGATGGGTCAAAAAGTAGAACTGCTCTTCCGTTTTCGTACTACATATCAACTATGAACATTTTGAACTTCCAACATCAAGTGTGCTTTGTGATGAGGTCGAATGAACAGTGAAACGGATTCCTGATCTCAAACCCAACGACAAAATTGTGTTTCTTTATATCTTCCTTAAAAGTTCCTGCTTCCTTCGTGGTGATTGCTGATACCTATTAAGGTATTTTAAGCGTTATTTACTCATTTTATGCAGATACTTAGTGGTCAGCATGCATGTATCACTAATTATTAAGAATAATTCAAGTATCACTTATAGAGAGAGATAAATAATTATTGTAATGTAAATCTTGAATCGTTTCCTTTGACATGAATCATAACGTTCTAGTATGTGTTCTGCTCACAACGCACTTTCGCGCCTTGGCCGTGTGCACGTGCTAATCAAAAGTACGTAAGATGATATTTACATTTATATTAACAGTACGTACACAGAAGGTGCTGCACTCTTGTATCAACCATATGAATATCTCGTTTTCGCAATCATTCAAATTGAAATACGTGTTCTGGTACATTACCAATATTGTAACTAACTCTACATAATTACATTTTATTTTTAAGATAAAACCATGAAGTAATCTTCCTTTTCTTTCCTTCGAAGCATCATGTCTCTGATTCGAGCCAGTGCCATTTTATCCCACAAGGGGGCAGCACAGATTGCATTCAGCACGGTTGCAGCAACGCGCAGTCAACACGTGGTTGACGTTTGGTGTCAACCAGCAGAAGAGGGATTCATCAAAGGCCTGCCCGAAGTAGACCCACTACTCGTAGCTTCAAAATCACCCGCTAAAGCTATGATCAAAGCTGGTATCGGTCCAGCAGAACACATCAGTTTGATGGTTGAAGCAGGGCTGACACGCTCTTTCATGTGTGCTTGGACCCGACCCGGAAAGGAAGTCATCACCAATGAGCGCATTGCGGAATACACTAAATTCTCCGAGAAATTTGTCGGAATTGGAACGGTTCAACTTGACAATCCAATGAAAGCTGTCCGACAAGTGGAAACTTGTGTCAAAGAACACGGTTTCAAAGGAATTCGTATTCTACCGTGGCTATGGGATAAGCCTCCCACATACAACTGGTTCTATCCTGTGTTTGCTAAGTGCATTGAGCTTGATGTGCCATTCTTAACCCAAGTGGGCATCACCGGTCCCTTGTGTCCATCTGAGCCCGGACGACCAGTGCCCTACATCGACCAGGTGGCGCTGGACTTCCCAGAGTTGAAGATAATCTGCGGACACATTGGTTACCCATGGACAGACGAAATGATCTCAGTGGCGTGGAAACATAAGAACGTGTACATTGACACGTCAGCCCATGCTCCGCGCTATTATCCCAAGCAGCTTTTGCACTTCATGACCTCTTATGGTTCAAAGAAAGTGATGTTTGGAACTAATTTCCCGCAACTTATGTGGAATAATTGTGTTGAGCAAGCACAAGACTTGCATCTGCCTCCAGAGGCGTATGAAAATTTCATGTGGAAAAATGCTAATGATGTTTTTCAACTAGATCTGAAATGAATAGTTCTTCAGATCTAAAGTGAAAGCAATTAATTCTCTGTATTTACTTGGTTTATCTGTGAACAAATAAAACTTCTTTCTGCATGAATTAGCTCTTTAATCGATGTGTTGAGGCCTGATGTGAACTCACTGAACCTGAATGAAAATTTGGATTTCAGTCTGAAGCAGCTGTTTAAGTATACTTACCCCACCCTCTCCTCTAAATAAAGCCTAGTTAATTAAATTGAAAACAACTGATGGATGAATGTATTTTATTAATCAACAAAGAAACATAAGAATGGCACTGTAATTAATGTATATAGCATGGTACTAAAAAAGAAAGAAGATTAAATTAAACTTTTATGAGCATTAAACTATATAATATTATATATATGAGATAAAAATTCTACAAAATTGAGAAGATTTCAACATGGGTTGGTTATACAGAATGAATCAAATATTGCAATGATTGCAAGAATAAACATGATTATGACATAACTTTAAGACAAGCGTGAGACATTAAATTGATGCAATAATGACAGGACATTAAATTATTTAAATGGAATAAATTTTGATTAAATTAAACCAAAAGAGATCCAATCTAACAATCAGTTATGTATGTTTAATTAGCTATTTTACTAAGTACAATTAACCTCAGCTGACAATATCCATCACCATTTATCACAATGTTTTCTGGAAGAAGAGCTTATTCAGAAATTCAGTAAATCCTCAAAAAGAGAAAAAGCAATTCAAAGTTCATCTTTTTTCCTAGAGCCAATCAGCTTCAAGCTTTTGTCTCTCTTCACCTTCCAAGTCATGAGTTTAGCGTAGCGTTTGAGCAGATTTAACCAGTAACATGAAACATCTTCCAGGCGCAGGTTCTGCCAAATGAACTCTCGACCCCTTTTAAAACATAAAACCTTTTAAAATATTCTCAGAAGATAAAAAACGAAACCTCACCGCTGAGCAATCTGTTTCACAATTGCATCGTTTTCTTTTGCAAATTGGATCAAATCACTGAAACGTTTATTTTTATGACAAATCAAAGCAACTAAGCCAGAGATTTACCGAGCATCCTTGAGATCTCTGCGTACAGGAATGTAGTGGACCCAGGGTTTCAAAGCTGGGTAGAAGAACTCCAACCAGTCATCTCCAACGTGGAAGACAACGGAGTCACAGAGAAAGAGGTGTTTGTATCGAAAAGAGGCAGCCACTCCACGGAAATTGAACAAATATCTAATAAAATATCAAATTTATGTTTGAATATTATGATTTATCGATATAAACCTACTTCCATTCGCAATGATCAGCTAACGTCAGTTCCTTCGCTGGCAGCATGTTCAATGTGTCCTGTTGTTTGCTCTCAATAATATAATTTTGAACCAGCGAATGCTACACTAACCTTTTCAGATTTCCACGCCTGGTTCTTTGTATACTGAGCGTCGGCTAAATCTGGCTCAGCACGCGATAGCAGAACCAAAGGATCTCGGTCAGGGCTCGTCCGAGAGCCCCGGAAGAACGCCTTCGACTGTTTCTTATGCCACGGCCATTTCTTCGCAGCTCTGTGATCAATCACCAAGTATGAAATCTCTCAGTGCATACATTTCAGCCTTACTCCGGAATAATTTTTCGTTGCTCATCCCAACGACCGAGACCAGTTGGGTAGATAGGCCACACAGCAGGTCCACCCTCCCAGAAGGTCCACGCTGGGTACATGATATCCCAGTTATCAGTAGGCTGCGATAGATACAAATGATTACACATACAAGCGCAGGTTCATCTGACGCATACCACTTTACTGAAAGAGAAAATCGGCAACGGAGCTCCGTGAATGCTGGCTTGGGGCCAATCTCTTTCGTTCAGAATGAACTCCATGTCGGGTAATTTATGAATGACCTCCAGGATGAAATGCTCAATTCCACTGCACCGGCTCGGGAACATGCATTTTTCTGAACGGTATAACTTGTGGTTGATGATCTGGTAATGGTTGCTGCCTCGGGCCTTAGCTTGCTGGAACAGCTGCTCAGTTATTCCGTTCTTCCAAGGCTTCAGATCTGACTCAATGACCCTGGAATAGAGGAGGATTTTGAAGGGTGCAAAGGGGTTGGGGGTCACGTACCCCAAGTGGCAGGAGCAGTCGTCAGGGTTGCAAGGTGAGTATTCAGCCAGTGCATTCTCAATGCTGGACAGGTATTTATCCCAAAGTTTGTTGCTTGCTGAAAATTGATGAAAGATCATTGTTATAGCTCAAAATGTGAAATATGAATATTCAATTGATAGAGCTCTTCTGTATGACTTATATAAACTAGTTAATGTTGATTATACTATCACATAGAATCACAGACATATGGATGATATGCTCTCACTTAAGCCTACAAGTGTGCCTGAAATATCCGTTTGCATAAATGCATATATGATACAGTCAGACCCCGTTAATCCGCCCTCCTCCGTTCCCAAGAAAACCGACGGATTAACGAAAAGAGCGGATTACATTTCAGACCACAAATTGATCAAAATTGTGTGTCATTTTAAAACCCCCAAAACCCATGTCATGCATTAGCGTAGTAGCATATAACATTAGGAATGAAGCAGGGGGTAAAAAAAAGAAGACCTCATAAACGATCACATGAGGCCAATTAAATATATTTATTGTTTGAATGATTGTCTGCTTAGCGGCATTATTCAATCTGCTTGTGATAAGCCGTTTCATCAAGCCCAATCTGTGCAGTTCATCTCTATGTTCTTGCTTCGCTACCTCCAACTCCTCGAATATCTCGAAATATAGCATTAATGCTTCCCCCGCCAAGATTTCCTTCGCGAGCTCAGATCTCGCTTCTCCGCTCGATTGATCTCCACTCACAACTTCGTCATCTTGTTCGTTCCGCTCCTGAACATCGCTTAACCCAGCGACCAATTAAATTAAAGACTTAACATAATTTTCGCCTGCAATTTTAACGTTTAACAAGTTAATTAAACAACGCGAATCGCCGTTAAACAAACGAGGAGGCGCCAGTTGTTGTTAAACTGACCCGACTTCAAAGAAATCGCCGACAATTAGTGTGTCGTGGCTGATGTTTGTTTTCGACACGCTATTTGGGGGGCGGATTACATGTGTTATTTACAATGGTAAAGTGTATATTCGTTCCCTAGAGTCGTGGTCGGAGGCGGATTAACGAAAAGGGCAGATTACATGACACAATTAACATTACAAACGATTCGTCCCTGAGATTTTATAGCGGATTACGAAAAGGGCGGATTACATGACGGCGGATTAACGGGGTCTGACTGTAATCAGATCACTTATACTTGAGGAATTAGCGCGCACTCTAAATACAACGTGAGGCCTAAATCCTCCGTTAAGCATCTGTGTAGGTGAGCATCATTATATGGTCATGATTAGGGCTGGGGATGGATCACGTATCTGTGATCCATGATCGGTCGGATATTGGGTGTGTTTAGTACTATCCGTTATCCGTGTTTCAGCACGGATAGTTAAAACACGGATAGTGTAAAATTGAAGTGTCCATTTTGAGCGCACAGTGAGCGTAACACACAGCCATTCCGCACACAAACGCTGCTCACTGAAGCTGAGCGATGTCAATTACAATCATAATTAAATGATAACACCCCCCTCGATGGCAACAATGCGCTGATTCTAATCTATTTTAAATAAACAATTCTCTGCCCTTGAATCTCTTCAGTCATCATGCAGAAGTGATGTAACGACGCGTTGTTGATTATCTCCTTTAGTGCTTATTTTTCAACACTTGATAGTGTTGTAGTATAATAGACGAAGATAATGTTCGAGCTTCCAATAATTTAATGAGTCGTGGATTGAACTTATATATACACAGAGAGGTAATGAAATCGATGATACAAAAATAGGATTGAGAAATATTCTTGAGTTGATTTATCATTGAGCTCATTTTGAATAACTAATCTTTAAATACAACATCTCCCTTATTTCAAATTGGATGAAACATATAAACAAAATAATAACATTAATATCTGATTGGTTTCCTGCTGATTCGTCCGCTTCTTGTAATGACATCACCAGGAAGTGTTGGTTGTTTTGTGCCCAGATCTTCATGCTGAGGGCTTTCGATGTTATGCTCGATGTGTTCTCTAGCGTCATTGTTTATTGGCACAGCGGCAGGTCTTACATGCTTACTTGTTCGTTGAAAACAAGTGCCTGCATCATCTTGAACGATGTATGCTCTTGGACTGTCTGAAGGTCTCTCGATAACTGTTGCTGGTTTCCAGTTGGCGGTAGGCTCCTTCTTGAACCAGACTCTCTGCAGCTCATCCCTCTCTTTTGCATGTCTATTGTAGTGGTCCATTGAGGCTTGCTTTGACGAAAGCAAAGATTCCCGTGATCGTTCTTGTTGCATACTCAAACGATGCTTCACTGGAATCAGATCTTTGTATTTTCTCTGATTGAGTAGCTCTGCGGGGCTGGCAACTTGAATGGAGTGGACCTGTAGATCAGCATGGCAAGTGGAAGATCTGAGCCTGAAGCATGCGCTCATGACATGATTCCTTTGACAACTTTTACCATCGCTTCGATAAACCCATTACTCTGTGGATATCTGGGGGAAGAATGTTTAGATGCAAACTCGTACTTGGCAGCAAATTCCTTGAACTCTAGACTTGCGAATTGAGGGCCTTGATCGGTGAACACCTCAGATGGGATGCCGTACTCGCTGAAGATAGTTTTCAGGACCGAGACTGTTTTGGATGCTGAAGTCGATGCCATAGCTCTGATTACGGGAAATTTTGAGAAGTAGTCTGCAACTAGAAGATGTTGAGTACCATTCCATTCAAAGAAATCAATGCCAAGCTTCTCCCAAGGCTTTGATGGAATGTCATGGGGTAGCATTGGTTCCTTCTGTACTGACGGGCGATCTGTTTGACATGTTGGGCACTCACGTACTGCTGCTCTGAGATCTTCTGTCATGTTCGGCCAGAACACCAGCTGTCTTGCTCGAAGTAAAGTCTTTTCCTCAGTCGATCGGCAACCTACTCAAGGCATCTGCAATGCAGTTGTTCTTCCCTTTCAGGTATTCAAGCCTGACGTCATATTCATGAATCTTTAGTATCAGCCTTTGTTGTCGAACTGAGGAGAGATGAACCGGTCTGTGAAACATAGAAACGAGGTTTATGGTCTGTCATTATGGTGATCTTTCCTCCGTAAATGTAATTGTGCAGCCTGTGAAGAGCAAACACAATTGCTGTCAGTTCTCTCTCAAGCGTCGAGTAGTTTGTTTCAGCAGGAATCAGAGCTCTTCCAGCAAATACCACAGGCTTCCCATCCTGAATAAGAACAGCACCCATACTTTTGGAACTGGCATCTGTTTGGATGATATGGTTGGCTTTGACGTCAAAATACGCGAGGACTGGAGCCTTTGAGATGACCTGTTTGATGTCCTGAAAAGCTTTTTCGTGTTGAGACTCCCAAGCAAAGATTGCATGTTTCTTCAGTATGTTGACAAACGGTCGTGTTAAACGAGTGATTTCATAGCTGTGGCGCTTCATGTAATTCACCATTCCTAGATAGGATTCTAGCTCTTGCTTTGAGGATGGTCTTGGCATCTGTTCGATGGCGGTTATTTTCTCTGGATCTATTTGGATTCCTTCTGGTGTTAGCATCTGTCCAAAGAAGTTGCATTGAACAGTGCAAAACTGTACCTTCTTTGGGTTAAACTTCAGGTTGTTCATTCTGGCAAGATGCAGCAGCATAAGTAGGTTGGTGTCATGTTCTTGAGTCGTTGAGCCAGTGATGAGACAGTCATCTGCAATTCCTGTCACTCCTCTTGCATGTTTCAATACTGAATCGAGACGCTCTTGGAAAATATCGGATGACACCTTCAAACCAAATGGCAATCTGAGAAAACGGTATTTACCCCAAGGTGTGTTAAATGTCGTGATAAAACTGCTCTGCTTGTTGAGTTTCACTTGCCAGTATCCTGACTTTGCATCCATGAGCGTGAAGTGCTTTGACCCATGCAACTCTGCACTGATTTCTTCAATTGATTTCATGTGGTACTGATTTCTCTCAATGCATTTGTTTACATCACTCGGATCAAGGCATAATCGAAGAGATCCATCCGGTTTATCTACACTGATGAGTGAGTTCACCCAATCTGTGTGTGTCTTGACTGGCGCGATGATTCCTTCTCTTACAAGTCGTTCGATTTCAGCCTTGTATGCAGTTTTTCGCTTCTCTGGAACTCTCCGTGGTGCATGCTGTACAGGTTCTGAAAGAGGCTTTAACTTTATATTGTACTCGCCTCCTGGAAGTTCTCCCATTCCACTGAAAACATCGTTAAATTCCTTTAGGATATAGTCGTGTGTAATTGGTAGCTGATGTTGAATGCCATCAATGATGACATGATCTTGTGCTCGATGTTGAAGACTCGGCTTCTTGGCGCTGATCTTCTCTGTTGCTTGCATCTTAGTGGTGATGGTGTATACCTCTTGAACTATAGGTTTTGACAGTAGTATTGGCTGTTTTACCGGAGGAAAGCTGATGTAACCCATTTCCTCCGATGCTTGCCTGCCAATGATGGGGTTCTTTCTCACATCACAAATTTGAAATCTGTATTGCAGAATCCGCTTTCCTATGTGGAGCATTAACAGCTTCGAACCAAGATTTCTCACCGGTTGGTCTCCATAGGCTTTTATGATCACAGATGGTCGATCCATGGGTGCAGCACCAAATATTTTCTTGTACACGTAGAGTGGAAATGTGTTGCATCCTGCCCCTGAATCGACTTCAGATTCTATGAGGTGTATGTCTGATTTCTGTGGATCACTGAACCAGAGGGGGCGCAAATGAGGATCTTTAGGATCTGGAAATGTATTCAAAGAATCAAAGTCTACAGAGGTGGCATCATCTTCGTCGTTCTGATCATGATCGTTAGAGTCCATGATTCGATGAACTCTGGTCTCGACATTTCCTGCTCTGTTCTTCATTCTGCATACCTTGCCCCAATGTCCCATCTTTCCACACTTGTTGCATTTGGAGTCCTTGGCTGGGCATTCTTGTCGTCTACATCGCTTTCTTCCACCACACCAGCCACATGATAAAGATTTAGATAGCTGTGAATTTGAAAAAGCATTAGAATTTCATGATGAATCTTGTTCACACAAGATGGGCTTCCTCTCGATAATGCATTGCTTGGCAGCAATTGATTTGCCATATCCGACAAATCTTCATCCATTAAATTGCGTGCCTCGATGTTTGAAGCAATTTCCATTACTCTCTTGCTGCTTAGTTGATCTGCTTTCTCTTTCAGGCATTCTCTGTAGATTTCACGACTTGTTAAACCATTCATGAGCAAATTCCTCAAAGTTTTATCTTTTGGATCTTCATCAATGTTCATTGCCTCAACGATTTCTGTCGCTTGCTTAAAGAAATCAACAAGTGTTGTATCGCCTTGACGCAAGTAAAAATATTTACTGCTTGCAGTAAATGCAGTGGGTGGCTTTACTTTTTGTTCCAAAGCTTTGATAATTACTTGGAAATCTTTCTCTTCTTTATGGGCATTTGATTCTCTTAAGATTGCTTTGCCTCTTTCTCCGGAGCAAACTTTGACGAAGTTGCAGATGTACTTCGAGGGTTTATCCTCACCTTCAAACAGCAGTACTTCATCCTCTATCTCGGATTTCCATGCTGCGAATCTGGTGGGGAGTTTAGCATCCGGTGTCCAATCCAGCTGAGGTCTGTATTGCCTGGTCATCGTCGTTGCTTCTGTGTTGATCGGGTACTTGAATTACTTCTTAAGACCATGTTGTAGTATAATAGACGAAGATAATGTTCGAGCTTCCAATAATTTAATGAGTCGTGGATTGAACTTATATATACACAGAGAGGTAATGAAATCGATGATACAAAAATAGGATTGAGAAATATTCTTGAGTTGATTTATCATTGAGCTCATTTTGAATAACTAATCTTTAAATACAACAGATAGCTTTTGTCAGTTGCAGTTTTCCTGTAAACCACAAACAGCACTGAATATCATCAATTTCCCGACCTTGAACCATGTTTGAAATTGATCAGTCATGTACAGTTAATATAGACGAGTACATATACTTGGCGATCTAGCCAGGGCTCAAAATAAGAGAAAAAGTTTACTCGCCACGAGGCGAGTAAACAGGGAATTTTAACTCGCCAAAATATATTTTTACTCGCCAAAAATTCTGACAAACAATATAGCATAAAACGCAATTATTTTCTACATGTACGTCCTTGATACACACTAGGGTACGTCACTTTCTCAACCAATTTTAATTTATGACGATGGTATGTGACAATGCACTGCCGCATAGCGCACCTTTATCGAATTAACAATGCATTCAGTAATATCACTAAAAAAATGTGTTTCCCTCTACTGGGTTATGCTGGCATGTTGTAATGGCCACGTGTCCACTCCGAATTAGGTGAGCCAACACAGCCAACAAATGAAAATTACAAATGAAAACGCACAGACTTGTCGACACCGCAAATCCTTTGATCGACCTTAGCAGGCATCTTTAATAGAATTATTTAAAAAAAGGTTAACTCAACCATTAACTAAACCGTGTCAACTTACATATTGGAGCATGACTTGGAATCCTCTTCCAATTCCTAATGTTGTGTCAGTGAGGGGATGATGGAAGCAACGATTCATCAACCGTTTCATCCAAATTTTAGGAGAGGTGGTGGCTGAATGGTTAGCGTGCTCGCCTCAAAAGGGCTTGACACTGGCCACTGGAGGTTTGAAGCCAGCCATTAACCTTGTGTCCTTGGGTAAGGCACTTAACTCCTGCTTACCTCCTCGGACCACATAAGCCTTAGTTGCTTCAGGATTCCAAGGTTAAATAAGCCCCACAAAAAAAACAAAAACAAAAACGCTGCTACTACATGTACTCTATAACATACTGTACCTAAGACGCGACTTGAAAAAATGTGAAAGCAGTAAAAACAACGGCGGCACCACAATTAACTCGCCTGATCTGGCGTCGACAACTCGACATGGCGTCAGCTAATTCAAACTTGCCCTCATGATATTAGGCACCTGCATGGGCTCACAGGTTTCAGTTTTTTAAACTGTGGATTGAGCAAAAAGATATTGCTTGGGGTTGACCAAAGAATCTGCCCTTTACAATTTATTTGGAGAGTTAAAGTTTTACTCGCCATCTGGCGACTATTCTTGATATTTTTACTCGCCATTGAGAATTTTTACTCGCATCATGTTTGTTGAAAGTGTACAATGTAGCACAAAGTGCACTTTACTGTCCTTGCATCTTGGGCTTATAATCTTCGACTTTTTTGTTGACCAGAAATTCACCTCTGTGAAATCGACAGGCAAGCGAGTTGTCGGCATGTGCGATGCCTCTTGAAACTTATTCTGAACGTTTTAATGAAAGGATTGTACAAGAAACAAGAAAGATGACAGCAGTAGGTCAAGGTCACTTGTCTTTAACTGCTGCAGGTAGAGTGTGGCATTTGCGCTCACAACGTGTGCCAGGCGCTGGGCCATTACGCTGTGGGTGCATGCTCCCGTGTTTGGGGATAAATATCCGTGTCTGTATCCGTGGGATATTAGTAACACGGATATCCGTTATCCGTGTATCCGTGTTAAAGCACTATTTGCCCAACTCTAGTCATGAATTAGACGCAGAGACGTTTCCCCAGAGGGGAATAGTCATGAATATCACATGATATGTCTGGTGGGCATATTTCCGGTGGGTAGTTTTCCAGTTACTGCTGTGCAACAATCCCTAACTGCTAACAATAACAGTTTCAGTTTCCTTTCCATCATCCATTTAATGATTTGTGATTCCATCATTCATGGAAACCCACTGGCCCCACATAAGTGAGCGATAATATGGCGATTTTCCTGGTTGTGAAACCAGATTTATTCATTTAAATAAATTAACAAGACAGAGTAAAAATTACATTACTTAATGAATACCCATCTTATTACTTTTTTCAAGTCCTTGACAGAGTAAGACTGGCGCAAGAGTGACGAAAATGTAGAGTAAATATGGAACAATTTCAAGATTTCGTCTGCTTGCCATTTTTCGTTTTATGGCTAATGAAACTGATGGTGAGCTCAGACAAGACCACCTTACCACATTGTCTAACGAGCGGACGACGCCACACCACCAGTTCGGTCGGAGCGGCCAACTGAGTGTTACACAATGCATGTGCATGTGCATGTGTGTGCGCGTGTGCGCGTGTGCGCATGCGCGTGTGCGTGTGCGTGTGTGATTGGGGTTTTACGGCTCCACCAAAACTAATCGGATGATACGGGCACCAGAACAGAAGGCCTGGGACCGGGGTTTCCCCTACACTTATCGATAAATCCCAAGGGTTCGTTATCCTGCATTCCACCATAGACAGTAGTACACAGCGCTCGGCCTTGTTACGCAGTTGGGCACCACTGCAGAGTCACTGAAGAATCACAATTGTAATTCACAATCATAACGCCCGTGGCCTGATCGGGTCTCGAACCCGGGACCTCGACCCCAACGGTCGGCATAGGATTGCAGCCAGCCTATTAAAGTTTTAGCCATTATTGTTGGATGATTTGCTGGACACGGTACAGGAGATGGATTTCACAGGCGGAATTTACAACACACGAACGGCCATTTTACGAGCTTTATTTCTTGACATCAAAGAAGCGAGATCACGTGACACCAGATTTGTCATATAAAAAACTACAAATGATAATAATAAAATATGACACAAAATAATATCTCCAATGGAAAAATAACAATAATAATCTCACTCAGAGTTGTGGCAAGTAATTACGAACAAAATATAAAAATAAATTATGTTTGCCCAAGTACAACAAAATCATAACGCACTAATAAATCATAACGCGCTCACGCCAAAGTCAACACAGTCGATTTAACCCACTGAGCTATTCAGTGCCCTACACAATGCACCTTACCAAGGGCCTGTTTTTCTTTCAACTTCAACTTGGACCGTGTCGTCAGAAACAGAAATTTGGTGAAAAACGCTCAGCGAGACTTTGAACAATGTCTCGCCAAATTGTCATGTCCCAGCAGGCACAAGATGTCTTTAAGATGCATAGACTGAGCTAAAATTGGGGTACTCGTCTCTCCACCAGTTTTAGCACTTTTCAGACCATGCGCGAGGCAGCCACACAACGCGCTGAGAGCCAGCAGCCAATCAGAGCCAAGCGCGCGCTGCTGCAACACGTGCCGCGCGAACTTTACTTTTTCTTCAAATTCTCTTTGCATCGCGCGCAGTGTTAGATGAAAGTCACGAAAGCAATCGCCTAATTTTAGAAGAACCAATCGAGATCTACCTGCTCAACCTTATACTGATTATCTACTAAATCAAGGTGAGTTCCATAAAAAAATTTGATTGGTTTAATTAGTTTATTACGACATAGATATAATGCATGTTTTGTGATGTATTTATGTGAAAATTAGTAGGCTATTATAAATATAATAATTTATTTATTACAATTCGTGTACAATAATGTGGAAGAAAGAACATATAGAACACAATATAACAAAAATACAGTGCATATATAACTGTAATATTATTGCCGATGAAAGGTGATTTTTCATAAGGATAGGCTAGCTTTGTACGGCAGTTCATATATGCTGCATATTTATGTGGCACTGGTGCCCCCGCAATCGACCGTATATATGCATTTATAAACAACTGCACAATTGAATAACTAATAATAATATCCTCAATTTAGGCCTATTTGTGTGACATCCCTATAACTTTGTTGTACTCATGCGGGGAGCTGCATTGCGACATTGATGAATAAGTTTTACCAGTTTTGAGTAATAATAGCCGTTGTTTCGGAGATTACTAGCGCAGGACCAGGCAAACACAAGTTTTGTCGATATCTAATATCTCTATATCTAATCTAAATGACGAAATTCCATGCTAATGAATCCGCCTGGGCAGTCTGGCATCTCGCCGTACTTTGATGGCAGAAACAGACCACCTATTAAACGTCTGCCACCTGCCATTAACTAGTTCAAAAGTTTACATTTACTAAAGTTCTGAAGCAAAAAAATGCCTCCGCATTTACAATACATATATTTCTAATGGGCTCGCATGCTCGTATATAATAGAATGCGTAAAAATGAACCTGTCTCTCAATTTGCGCGA
>KB294814.1:16989-34325 GCA_000328365.1 Capitella teleta | reverse complement strand
ACAGCAGTCCGTGATTCCACCTTTCTTCTTAATTTGTCTCGCAATATACAGGAGATTGTTTCTGTGTTTCGTGAGGTCCTCATTTATAAATATATCGGAGCCTCTAAGGGAGGAACGTTTTGACATCACTCGTTTGCGTTGGTGGTAAGTTGCAAATTTTACGATGATCGATCGGTGTTTTCCGGGGACTGGCTTGCCTATCCGATGCATCCGGTCAATGCTGTCCATAGTCATCGGTGGTGAGAGTGACATCTTTTCGTTGATGGTTGAGAGGACTTTGTTCTCACAGTCTTCGGCTGCCGACTCACTGATCCCGTTTATTCGCACAGAATTCCTGCGTGTATATTGTTCGAGGGTGTCATTTCTTTCCTCTAACTCCTCGAGCCTCGTCTCCAGATGATCTATCCGATCATCTCTCCGTTTGAGATCCGTTTTCAGGGATTCGATCATTGAACATAGATGACCACATATTGTGTCTCGGAGTAGAGTAGCACCATCAGGATCTGTCAAGAAGGCCTTCATGTCAACGCTGAATTTCCTTGTTGTCATTTCGGTATAAGGGTCAAAAATTGAAAAATAATCAGAGGAAAAGAAATACAAATAACAACGAGGGAAAAAAAATAAACAGAGGGAAGAGAAATCAAGAAGTTAATGCGTGCAGTGAATAGTGTGCAATCAACCGTGACGGAGATGAAATGAGAGAAGTTCTAAATAACTGAGAAATATAAATGTGATATCGAAAAAGTTCAATTAAAGGACAGAGAAAGCAAAATTAGCCACAAAAAACACTACACAATGATCACTAACCAAAAAGGAATCCAATGATATTAATCACATTGATGTATGATGAAAATAACGTATATAATTGTTGAAAAATTAGAGAGCTCTGTAAAAGCAGAGTTTCACAGACGACACCGAACTACTCGTTGGTCACGGACATGGGTTTTCATGTATGATCATGTATGTTACATGATTCAATCATCAAAAATAATCATCAAGAAATCCATACAGGTACACTGAGTAGGTATAACCTTTTCCAATCATGTAAAACCAATATACAACATCATAACATCTAGTTTGTACTCTTGAAAAAAGTCCCTATCTCCTACCATGGCGTGGCTACGGACATGGGTTTTCATGTATATTACATGATTCAATCAATTCAAAATTAGTATCAATACAACCCTTCCAGTGCCCTGAGTTGATATATACCCCATTTAATCATTAACCACCAGTTTACACCTTTACAGGATCAAATGTGTATTTAAAAAATAATCCCTATCTCCTAACATGGCGTGGTCATGGACATGGGTTTTCATGTACATTACATAATTCAATCAATCCGAAATTAGCATAAATGCAATCCTTCCAGTGCCCTGAATTGATATATACCCCATTCAATCATATAAAACTAGTATACGACAGATTACACCTGTTTTCAATTCTGTTTTCACGTGCGGTCCAGAAGACGCAAGAATTTTATCTTCGTAGTCAAAACGCGCTTTTTAACAAACGCAAGATGAATAGCATCACAAATAATCGAAAGCATAGCCCCACAAATAATAAAAATCAAACATTTTTATTTTTATTTTTATCCCTTACTAGTATTTGTTCCTCCAATTAAATCAAGTTAATCATTTTATTAACGTTAATTGTGCTTTCCCACACCACAAGATATGTTACTGCTATTGGAAGATAAACGATTTTTCAATGTTCACGTTTGATTATTCCCGTATTTGTTCATTGTCTATATACATGCATGTTGTCCGGACCCCCCCCCCCCCCTCCCGATGTTAGGGGGGTTTAGATGGTTAGGTTGCGTCTAATTATTGGTGTGCATTTTCCATATAGATACCTCTGCTATTGTGCTGTAGAAAACAGTACTTTGGGACAGGGGCGAGTAAGTCTAGTCCCCAGTGAGGGTTCCGAACTTGATATGGGTTGGCGAGTAACATGAGGAAAGCGCTGAAATTCACGTTTGTAGGATTGATAACAGGAGTGACGTAGCATAAATGATTAACATGGACCGAAACTCGAATTACAAGTACGATGACAGGAGAGTTTAATCATATGGTTGATTTTTTTTTTCTTTTTTTGGTTTTGTGTGTGGAGTTTCTTTTTTTTTTTTCTTTTCTTTTTTCTTTTCTTTTTTCTTCTTTTTCGTTAAAAACGGAAACGTTTAAAAAGATGTTTTTCCCCGTTCGTCGGGTAGAGTGCCCTGCGAAGGTGTGTACCTCCAGGAGTCGAAGTGCCAGAGTGAAAGATCTCTCGGTATATTTTTGGTCGCCGTTAAGAACAGCAGAATACCTGTCGCGGCAAAAGAGCAGAAGATGACCCACGTGGCGTCTCAGGCGAGAGAGGCATTGAATTAGCCCCACCGTTTAAATTGAAGCATGAAAGAGGCCAGATGGCCCAAACCGATTACTGGAAGTTGATAACACGATTCCCCGGAGCGCGTCACAGGTGATAACGGCTATTGAGGTGCGATTATCGCGGGTTTTGAAGGCTGATTGAGAGTTAAAGATGTGTAGTTGACATTAGTACATTAGTTTTCTTTCCCGAGCGGGAGTTGTTTCCTTCGTGCTTAACGTTATGTCCAGCGCATTTAATTGTGCCAATTATGTGTTTTTCCTTAGTGCATGTAGCTTTTGTGTTGGGTTGATTTACATAAGTGCGCCTACAGCATGTGTTATGCTTTGTCGTAGTATTCGATTGCACAAGTAGTATTTCTTGAAATCTTGAACGTAATTACCGATCTCTACCCATGATGTGTGGCATTGGGAGGGATATGAGCGTGCGGGTGCATGGCTCGCCGCAGAATGTCTCGGAATCATCTGTGAAATAGAGGCAGGCACTTCAGCCTGGACTTATTCTTAGGAGGGGAGGTGTCCGGACCTTGTCGATGTTTGAAAACCAACAGACCACCGAAACTGCCAGGCCTGCCCCATCAAGGCCCCCTTATCTACCTGGCTTCAATCAACGCTATCTGATGACAGGATTTGGCGGGAAAGATCGAGGAGACGCGGATCGACGGAGAGGAGTCTGGCTTGGGACATCGTCGCGACAGACGTGTGGAGACATGGGGCCTTTTGCCCAAACCCAAGAACTTTAATTTCTTTCATATTTCTATTATCCTGATCATCGATTAAAATGAATCATCATTAATTCTACTGCTGCCTTCTTCCTCTTGATCATTCAAGTTTAAAAACTATCATTCATTGGGGAGGTGTGAAGGTCGATGACAGATCAGAAGAAGATCAAAGACGTCATTACCTTCCCTTATTCCTTACAATGTACATTGGCTCGAAGCATTCATGCCTCAGAGTTGTCTTACTCTTCATTTTTATTATTAACCTTTTGTTGAGGATGTGAATGCTTGTCTCAAAACTGAATAACCACCCCTCGAGAATGGAAAAATTGTGTTCCAACATCGCAGATGCTTAAAAATGATCAAATTCATCGCAAAAAGAATTAAACATATATCGAGGGATAGTTGGACCACGAATGATGATGATGATGATGATGATGATGATGATGATGATGATGATGATGATGATGATGATGATGATGGTGATGGTGATATTTATAGTTATTAACTCCCGTACTGATATCTGCGTTGTGAAATTCACATCGCGGAGGATTGCACCGTTCGCCTTATTTCGTCAACGTCACGAAGTAAACATGCATGTATTTGTGAATCATGATTCCAACAAACGGATTATTTCTTAATCAAATGAACAGTCTGTGATCGATCAGATCGGTCTCTCCGTGCCATCAAATATGCTTATGCAAGCAACTAAACAAGCAATCAGAGTCAAAGCATTGCAGGGAAGAAGTCGGATTTTCTTTAATTGCTCTCGGTCTCATCATGGAGCGGAACAGAACAACAATAATCACTGCTCTTCTTCTGGCAGCTCTCGCCAGAGGATGTTCGGGTAAGCTGCATGTGGAGCGTAAAATATTAAAACCCAAATTAATTATGGCTCATGGGACTGTTATCGATATATAGTAAATAGCAACTGATGTCATCGTCAATGGTTTATTGATATACATTATCAACTTGGTTATACCTGTAGATGTTTAATACTATTGTAAACCATTGCGTATCAATGCATTATTGAAATATTAATTACACTGATATCATGATTGTGTCAGTGTCATCGGAAAATTATTTATCATTTAACAATGACATAAATTTGACTGCCATTTAACGCCAGTAATCTATTAATTAATGGGAAGTTAAGGTACTATCATATAAGGATTTATTTCTCATTGTTGATTCTTTCCAAACGATTCACAAACAGAACAGTCATAAAGTATTTAGAATAATTGTTGAATTGGGATTGAAGCAGTTTGGCTCTCAACGGGTCTGCGTGCACCCTGATGGAAGCGACGAGTGCTGCCTGGTGTTGCAGAGGGTGGGCGGGGCCTTCTTTTATTACAGCACTGGCTTTGTTTATGGCAAGATCAAAATTAACACGTGATCAACTGATCAAATAATACTGTAATGCTTTGCAAGCATATCCCGATTCAGATGCATTATACAGCATATATTATATACATTATATGAGAAATAAAATCATTTAATTGCGGGTGCATATACACCTCTATGCATGTAGTTTTCATTGAAACGCAAGTATGCATGCGATTATCTTGTTATACATCCGCTCAAGAGGACAAGTTGAGAGTGGGAAATCCGGATCAAAATGTCCTAACGTTCCTCATTTGCATATTTCCAGCGGCCTCATGTGGAATTGAGGATCCCGTTGGAGTCGACAGTGGGGACTTTATTGACTTTGACGAGGAAGGAGATAAAATCTTAGGCAAGTGTTGTAATTTAATCACCAAATTCTGCATATCGTCCGGGATTACATGCATGTATATGCCCGTATATTATTACAGGCGTTGTTTTATACGAAGATGACTGGTTGGTTGATTGTTGTGGCGTTGTCACCGGGTGGACATTCGAGAGCTTTGCCGATGGAGAGATCGAATTACAGGTCTGGAAAATCATCGATGGGGCAGCTCGAAAAGCCGAAATGGTTGGCTTCAATACAATGATATGTGAGTCCAGTCTCTCTCCATGTCTCTTTCTGCATGGTCCTCTGATTGCAGCTGAACAGGGGCTAGTTGAACTGGAAGTAACTGACCCCGCCGAACAGATACCCGTGGATACGGGATATGCGATCGGGTTTCTCACAAAGGAAAATACCGACATCATATTTCACCTGACTAATTTCGGCCTCGCAGCCCCTGGGTTCTTGCAGCATGAAATAATCGGTAAGATTATTCCCGATGACTACGGCGTTGGGAAGACAATGGTCTTCGATGATAACGGTGACTCACTCGGCGATGATAAAGCTTGGGCTTTCGGTGCGTTCGTGAGTCCAGGTAATTGGTTTTAAACGTCTTTATAGATTTATTATTTCTAGCCATGATTTATAACAGGGGAAGCCCCGACGACAAACCTCCCCGACACGGTTACCCCAGACGGCGCCGCGACCGTTGGAACCGTCATCTTCACTGTCACGTGGGCTGACGTCAACACAAAACAGACACTCACTGCCTCTCTGAAGTCGTCAGATCCGGTCGGCACAAAATTCGCCTTTGATGACACCAATGGTTAGAATATCGCAATATCGTAATTTTGGCCCCAGACACATTCTCACGCACAGGTGAGGTGACTGTAAATGAGGACATATCTGCTGCACCGTATGACCATGAGTTGACTTTCGAAATCAGCGATGGCTGTTTGACCACAACAGCCGTACTGACCATCAACGTTATTGCCCCGGCTGCTGCTGGTCAGTTATATTACAAAATTGTAATGTGTAATGTATCTAGCCATGATTTATAACAGGGGAAGCCGACACGGTTACCCCAGACGGCGCTGGTCAGTTATATTACAAAATTGTAATGTGTAATGTATCACGCAAATACCATTCACAGACAGTTCGTCGTCATCTGACGTCGCATTCTGGGAAACGACGGTTGGTGCGGTGGTCATCGGTTTGTGTGTCGCATTGGTCGTCATCGCTCTTCTTCTGCTCGTCGGGTTCTTTCTGCTGTGCCACCAAATGAAGAAGTGAGTTCTTTTATTTCCGTGTCTTTGTCTCAATAGTAATTGAATTATTTACCCGCAGGCCTGTGGTGTCTCCGGAAGCAGGGGGCTCTCAGGGAAACAAAAAGACCAATAGTCGTGAAGATCCCTACAAGAAAGACCACAATCGCAAAAAGTATATTATATTATTCCTCAAATAATGCGCTTTTAATTATTTAAATAATTTTAATTAATTTTAATTAATTTAATCGTTTCGCGGTATTCAAATTTGGGTTTATTTTCTTACTATTCGTAATTTCGTTGAATCCAATTTTCGCGGTCTAAGTAATATACTAGTAGGCACCGTGTATTGAAGCAAACTCAGTTGCTTCCTACGGCTCCTTTCTATGTGCTATCAAATCACAATTTAGCTATATTGCTTTCTTGCTTTCTTAGCTTTGTCAAAATGATTGTCTCTAAGACTTCTAATGTTTGAAGTCTCAATTACGTACTGAAGCTTTTTATTATTAATTTATTAGCTTGATCTCTTCTCTTTCTCTTCCTATGGTGGAATCTAAATTTTCCGCAATTTATCTCGCCGCGGAAATTTAGTGTTCGAGATCTATGGTATAGTACGTGCTTGTGTCTCTTTTGCAGGCGACGATCCAACAGCATTGATCGCAAATCCCGTGAGTTTTCTAGTTGTCATTCGGACAATCAAACACCCATCTCGATGCTTTACTCCAATTCAGGTCGTCACTCCACGTCCTCGTCCGACTTCACTCCGCCAGGAACTCCTTCTCCGACTCCTCGTTACAACCCCAACGAGAGGGCAGCACGAGAAGCGCGAAAGAACTACCGCAAAGGATTCAAAGACGCTCTCAGCGACAAACCACCCCAGCCCTCCAATCCGGCTCCGTACATTCTGCCCATGCCCGCTCAGCCAGCCGCTGTCCCAGCTTCTGCGCCACAGCAATTTGCACCTCCACCTTACAATATGTACGCTCCACCCATGGCACCGCACGCAAGAAATCCTGCAATTAACCCTTACTGGTAATCGACGAACGACACGAAATATAACTGTTTGCACAATCTATATGTATGCATTAAATTGCATCTTTTTTCTACCACGAGTATATTTTTCACAACAGTCAATGGCATTGAACATGTACGTACAGTCGCTACATGTGTATGATATACATGCATTCGTATACGTGTACATCATGCTGATGATTGTGCTATAATGCAGACTATTAACCCTCATAATGTTTTACTTTTTTGGTTTTGCTTATTATTATTTAATAGTGAGTGTAGTATAATATATTCATGTATTGTCAATATGTCGGGCCAGCTTATACGAGCTCATACATGTATAGTGCATGCGGCATCGTGCTAGTTCAGTCATTGAATACTAATAATAATACGGTGAACATATCATGAACACATGCGATATTCTAATATTATATAGATTTGTGGATATTCAAAATATTATTATTTAAATTTGTTCAAAATTTTCAAAATCACATTAACTAGAATAACGAAGAAAAGGCTTGTGGTTGAGCTATTATCTTTTTGGATTTCAATAAACATTCGATTGATTTGTTCAGTGAATTAATTCGAAACCAATCTGATGTATATGATGAGGCAAATTGAATTAAAAACAATATTTTAATGAAGTTTCAATATATATATATTTCAATAAGCTCAAAATGATTTGATGACAGCTTTTTCTTATCTGTGAATACCGACATCCATTAGGCATGTACGTGTAACCGTCTGTAACGGCAACACATGCGTGGATTGAGAGCGTTATGATTTCTTGACTAAACTTGCTATATTGACCTACTTATGCATGTAATACTGATTGGTAAACCAGTTATACTAATGTGCATTACAGTACTATAACATAACGCACACGAAACTATGGGGGAAAAAGCAAAAAAAAAATAATTTGATGATGGGTTGCGAAGGAAACACACGAAGAAACTGCCGAGGTATTTTTCAAATACAGCTTTTATATCAAACATATATCAAACATATCAACATTATACTGTTAAAATACACAAGTTTGTGATATTTTGCATGAAATCACTGATCGAAGTTCATTGCGCAAGCTTTTCCCGTACGATATATACACGCATTTAAAAAATGAATCTTGCGCGATTTTGTCTCTAAACTAAAGAAAGTTGAGGCAAGATAGTGATTTACGATTGCACAGAATTGAATTTAAATGTGAAGAGGGAAAAAAATATATATATTAACGGAAAAAATACCCCCCCCCCCTTCTCGAGGTAATATACCCACACACATGTATTTTGAAAATGATGAAGTTTTGAGCAAAATATAGACGTAAACTGAAGTTCCCTTTCAAAAGGCACTGTGTTGTGATTAGTCCAAACATCACGGGCAGTGATCAACACGGTTGAGTCTTGGCTGCTTTGCGCTGGCAGTGGTCCAAATTGCTGTTGAGCAGAGGCCGTACCTTGGTCCTCACTCCGTTGTTACACTCTCCGAATTTCCCCCATTTTCCAAAAAAACATCGCTCTGTGGAAAAAGAAAAAAAAAAAAAAGAAAAAAAAAAAAAGAGAAAAAAGAAACAGAAAAAAGAGAACGTCACCAATCACCAGACACTTTTATAAAAGTCTATTTTGTAGATGAAGGTCAATGATTAACCTTTAAAACCTTACCTTCGCCCTTTTTGTTGGTGCAAGAAATGCTTTTGATTTTCTCCGGCTCGCACAGGTCAGGGTTTCCTCTGACCAACGCTCTGGTCAAGGTCCTGATGCCTTCGACGCAATCATCCCACTGACCAGCGTCGTACTTACACCGGCCATGGCGCTTGTTCCTCCGGTTTCGTTTCTGCTCTTTGTTTGCCTGTCCTGCAAAAGAAGTCGTTCCAAATATGATGCTGAATCCACGGCACGCTCTTGTGTTACTTTCGGATGACTCATTCAAAGTCAATGAAATTAACGAATGGTACAACCGTAATTGGGCATCCAGGGTATCAGAAAAATGTATAGTAGAAATCAGTAACAGCCGACCAATTCCACAATCATCGCTTTCGGCACGAGTGGATGAGAAGAGAAGTTGAGATGGAACATGCAGATGGGAGGAAATCAGTAATCCAGGATAATATTCTTGGTAAAATTTTTATTACAAATTCTATCTATGGCTATCAAGCGGTGTGTACAGGTATATTATGTAATAATTAAAAGTGGCATGCAAACAGGTAAGAATACATAAAGCATCTATGATAAAGCATACAAGGATCTGACTAAGTATGTTGGATTGGAGAGGTTAGTTTACACTCGCTGGTGAGTCAGGTGATTTAAAAAGAGCATGATCACTTGTACAGTTGTTGTGTAGAGAAGACACCAAGTGACATACGACGCTGGTTGCATCATGTGTTCGGTACACATACGAGATATCATCATACGCACTGTCATCTTTAAGTTCTTCATGCCACATGCGGAGTGTTTGTTAGTCATGCAAACTAACTCTGATCTTTCTTCTGTCTGCGCGCCTCCTTTTTGGCGTGTTTGCGTTCCATTTTCTCTTGTCTCTTCTCTTCACGACGTTCACTCTTCTTCTGATTCTTCTTTTCTTTCTTTGCCTCTTTCTTTGATTCTTTCTTCGATTCCTGCTTCTCTTTCTTTGCTTCTTCTTTGCGCATTTTGCGTTCCTCGATTTTTGCGATTTTGCGACAACTGCGGCTGCGAGTGACGGTAGGTTTGCACGTGACTCCATCGGCACTGGAAACGAGACTGTCGACGCGCTCGGCAGTTTCGGTGCCATTCGAGCATTCGCTCCATTCTCCGTCTTTATATTCACAGCCATCTGGAACTGGAAACAGTAAATTTGTACATGCAATCCACTTGACACTACTAAGAAACATACCACACTCCCTGGTGATGACTTTGCTTGGTGGGCAAGAACTTGAGCTTTCTGGTTTCAAGAGCAAGTTGATGGACTTGGTGCTGGTCGTCGGGTCACAGGCAATCAACTCTTCTTCTCGAGAACTCATGTCAACACTGTAACGGCAATCTGCACACGGAGGCACGAACAGCGTTCAATCATAGACGCCACATAACGCAATTCAATCTCACAAAAAGCACGGAAGAAGTGCAAATTCACTTAATTCATCAACTCACCGTCGTCCTGCTTGGCCCTGCCCTTTCCTCTCCTATTTTCTCCTTTGCCCTTCCGACCTTTTCCTCTGCCCTTTCGACCTCGACCGCCCTTTCCTTCCTCGCTGCACTTTCGCTGAGAAGTTTTGGTGGTCGGACACTGGTCAGGGTCGCCCTCGACCAGCGTCATACGGATGGACTTCATGCCAGTCGCTGGGTCACATTCGATCTCGGCGTCGTCTTCGTCCCATTCGTATCGACAAGTGGTATCTGCGATAATATATGAATGTGCATCACTGCGTTGGTTCAGGGTTGTGAAATTAATACCCATTTCTCCGTCTTTAGTGCTACTCCTCACACGACATGGACGTTTGACTTCCTTGGTTGGCGCACAGACCCCTGGATCGCCCCTCTTCAGAACGAGCGTCATCGTCCTCTCTCCGCTCGCTGGATCGCACTCACCAGCGTCGAAGCCATCGCGCTTCCCGTATTTACATCCTGACGAAAACCAGGAGAGGATGAAAGCAACTTGCGGGCCAAATAAACACGATTTGCAAGAACAACATTGATTGCGTTTCAGACACCGCAAATAAACATTTATGTTATTGTTTGCTTTTCCTGGCAGGCATATACGAGCGTATTATATGCATATACAGGTCTACGTAATTATATGAATATTTCAAAGACTTCCAATGATGAAATGAAATCAGGTACAACGCCATTGTGTTGATAGAGTAAAACCCACAGGACCACAGTGTCCGGCCGCTGATAGCAAGGCTCGAGTGATCAAACGGCGTACGCCATTCAATCAGTATCTATCGGCGCCAAGAGGCCCACTGCATGCCACGCACCCAGCCGACGAAGGGGTTGAATCCTTACCTGATCGCTCAGCTGCCGAAATGGACGCACTCATGAGCATCAACGCCACCGCGCACAACAACCGCATGACTCCAGTTGGCCGTCTGCAATGGAAAAGAAATTTTACGAAAATTAATCATCCATCACAAATAATTAACTTTAAGCATATAATATGTAATGCACGTTGAGAAGAAATCTCGGATGAAGACGTCGAGAGTTGACCCTTGTTATAATCAATCGACCTTGAAGCTCGATCTGAGACCTGACTGAGCCAATCAGCCGTCGATCATTCAGTCGATGCGCTCGGAGGCCAGGGGCATGCAAGGCGGCGACATTCCCCCTCCTTGGCCGTCTGGTTTCCATCAATGCGTAAACGAGTGTTTATGGACACCGCAAAGAAACGCAGAACAGCGCTAAACGAAAACAGACA
Source organism: Capitella teleta (assembly GCA_000328365.1). Classification (NCBI taxonomy): domain Eukaryota; kingdom Metazoa; phylum Annelida; class Polychaeta; family Capitellidae; genus Capitella; species Capitella teleta. The sequence goes on along the minus strand of KB294814.1, from coordinate 22,870 downwards.
GCGGAGTACACGTAGACTAAGAGAATCGGAACGGCCTAATGCAATATATACTGCACGGGGTATAGTCTTCGGACCTAGAAGTGGAAAAGGCCAAGAATTGCAAATGCTACAGCTATATTTCCCGTTTGTATACTAGTACACACAGTATATGCATACGTATATGGCTACGTGCATATATTGTATACATATTACATGCGCAGATGTATACGATAAATTCGGTAATGTCGTGTATCCATATCGAGACCAATTCATGAGTGTCTTCGATTCTGAAAGGTCGAGGGCATTATGTGCACGAGACTTGACCAAGGGAAAGGTCATTCTCTATATACATGTATAAATCACGCCTTGTCCTCCCCGAAATGAGTCGTCCTATATCATACATGTACATGATATGATAACATGATGGGGTTTTACGGCTCCACCCAAACCATTCGGATGACACGGGCGCCAGCCCCTACCCTTATCGATAAATCCCAAGGGTTCTTTATCCTGCATACCACCATAGACAGTAGTACACAGCGCCCGGCCTTGTTACGCAGTTGGGCAGCACTGCAGAGTCACCGAAGAACTGCAATTATAACGAATTACAATTATAATTCACAATCATAACGCCCGTGGCCTGATCGGGTCTCGAACCCGGGATCTAGCTCGACCCGCACGGTCGGCCTAGGATTGCAGTCAGCCGAACAAGCCGACTGAGCATAAAGAGAGTAACGCAAACTGGGTTCCTGGAAATTTAGAACATTTTAATATTTATATTGGAAACTAGACTGAGCTATTCGGTGTTCTACATCGTATACCATGATTATTGCGCAAGGTGGGTTCGATCGGGTGATCAAGGATCGCACAACGAATTCACTTGTGTCTAGTTGCAGAGTGAATAATATGAATCAATTGAAAATGAGACGTACAATGAATGTCAAAGATATGAGCATCACGACGGTAGCCAATGGTGAGGTATATATGAGCCTCGGCCTCACAATTCCGCATGAATGCCAACGAAACCATGATCAAAGGGAAGTGTGCGGCACTGAACGCAACAGGGGCACGGTTCAAAATCAGATAGGGCAACAACCAACCATTCGCTATTCCACTGATACCAACGCTGGCAATACATTTAGAAACAATATTGTACAGGGAAAAATTGCACGACCAAGATTGAAACGAATGGTGTCTCTGGATATTGTGTCTCCACGAAGCAGCTATAGTGATCGAGGTACATGCAATACGTGGGCCACAGGAGCAGTGTAAGGCTCAGCATTGATTCTGGGATGAACACCATCAGCAGGCAGCCAGCGCCACTCAGCGGCATGACGTTGATCGCATCAAGAGCTGAAGAGATTATGACGACGATAGCGGTTTCGGGTCGTCACGAGATTGGCACTGTGTCCATTGTAATACCATTAAATCCATCTCATTAACTGGGTATGCGCACACAAAGACTGTCACGTGTGTTCGTGTACAGCGGCTTGAGAAATGTGATACACCCGTATGATGTGATAATTAAGTACATGTGTATGATTATAGGATTGCGACAAAACAGCTGGAATGCCATTATATATATATATATATGTATAGCAGTGCATGAGAATTCCACACGAAATTATAGCGTTCACCCGCCGTTGCATAACTTCTGAGGTCTCTATAGTCTCTAACATACCCAATGTGATTAGTTGGCATTTCCTACGAAGCACCTTCCTCAACATGCAACAAAGGAAACACTTGATATACCACGTGCACAGAAGAAAGAGCTCCCATTTCTAGGAAAAACGCCGAGTTCTAAGCTACACAGTCCGTCGTCAAGACAACTGAAACCCGGCCGGTTACCCAAAGACGGGAAAGAAATGCTCATACAATGAAGGGAGTGAGGCAGGTCGTAGAGTGAATTATGCAACGGTTCTGAGTTCTGATGAATCTCCTTTCAGTTATTTTGTTGGCCTGCACATAGCATATACATGTATACGGGAAAAGCTGCCTTGTGTGGTTGAAAGCATATACTGTGGTTGAAAGTGATTGAATGAGCGGCGCCACATATAGTGAATGTTTCACACTGCGAGTCCTTCGTCGTCGCCAGGATTCTATGAATAACTTAAATATACGATGCAATATTTTAGGAGTCTCTTTTTTTTCCCTCGACTGAATAAACAATGGGCAACGGCAGTACCCTCGAGAAACGCCAGCGCAACGGCCACTGCATTCCTACTCATAAAGATCAAATAGCTCGGTTATGGCAATATGACCAGGCCATATCGTTGACGACAGGCACAAGTCCGTACTTAACGCCATTGCGCGGATTTCACGGCTCGTGCGGAAGAAAGAGACTCCGACAGCGAGAGGACGACTGCAAAGCTGCCAACCCGCTGAATATATCGTCAACAGTTGGCGTTGTCGTGTCATGCATTGGAGGAAGCAACTGCTGCGTTATCTTCACGCTGTATGCTGGCAGCGCGGAGTTCTGGTATAGCGCACGGAAAGAACGAGTAGTGAAGATACTTGGTGATCGAAAACGCAGGCGAGAAATGGGGCCGAGAGCAGGGGGTAATCTGCCGCTGGTGTTGCACCCGCAGAGCATGTAAATCAATACACAGAAATGCTCAAGTGGGCGATGTTAACGAGTTATTTGTAGCGATTCCATTCTTTGAAGACTGGGAACAGAATCCTTTGTTCGTTGCATGGAACAGCGAGTGAGTGGCGAGGCTGATGAGTGCATTTGATATTGATGATCAAGATGATCTCATCCGAAATAGCTGATCTTATGCATACAGCCGCAGATCTTTAAAAATGTGCTCAAGTGCTAAGCTCTTCTTTCAGCAGATGCATGCAGACGTAATCAGATAATGCTTCACGCTGAAGTTTATAGCTTCACTGTGATTGAAGCCATGGCTGTTCGCTGCTATTACCAATTGGCAGCTAATGAAAAGCAATCCAATTATGCTTACGGAATCCCAAATAAGAAACGTTCAATAATGAATCTGTTTATTTTGCTTCTGATGAAATTATGAGCCATTGGATTAATTGCACGATTATGCAATAATCCTATTAAATAAATTACCTAAATTTCAATCAACACGTGAGATCTATAATTATACACTGAAATTATAGACTATAAACCATGGTATGGGGAATGAAGTTCAGAATTCGACCAATCATAGGAAATGCCAGCACACGCCGACCTTCTCCACCGCGCAATCTCCCGCGGGAACCCGATGCTCTACGTGTTGGCAGAGCCACTTGGAAATCCTTTGGAATATCTATACCACAGAAAACGCAGATCCACCGACTTGAAAAATTGCTCCGAAGCAAGCCTCGGGAAGGGGCTCAGTACTTGGCGCCGGGTGATCCTTGATGCATATTTCTTCCAGGCAATGACTCAACGGGATTGGTGGTGAACTGGGACGGACCCCTGGAGGCGGATCCAGTGGCGTAAACACGCATCTATTTACAAGTAAACATAATACGTAAAGCGGGTCAACACTCGAGCAGATCGAAGCAAAGGGAATGGTGTTGTTGCTGCACCGTGAACAATGGAGTTAGCGATGACGTGAGCACCGTTGATCAAACTTGACGTTTACGTGTTCACAGCTCTCACTAACACGTACAATATTCCAGCCGTTAGCTAAGATCGATGGCAACACGGAGGATATTAGTGCACGTTGAGTGATTCCCTCGAGAAACAGGACGCTGGGCCTGAATGCAATGACCAGAGTGAGTAGCCATTAGCCAGGGGTCAATTCACTGAGTCAACAAGATAGAAGACGAAGGGTTGAATGATAGGCATCGGCTGCTGGATGAGATAAGCGGAGCTTCAGCTCTGGATCACACAGCGATATCTGATGGCAGATACACAACACTCAATAGTGATACCGCGCGCCATTGCATGCTGACATGCGGGTTATGCAATCCACGATACCAATGTTATAAAGCATGCAGGGTATGTGGTGTTGAAGCTCTGTTCAGAACACAGGCTTTCTTCTAAAATAATATACACGTAACTGTATGTGCATGGACGCGTTAGCTCTGCGTGAGAAGCAGGCGAGTCAAGTCAACGCTGTTGAAGTTTAGGTCAAAGATCGTGGCAGATAAAATCGCGGATAATTTTGAGGCATTTCCAAGTACTTTACATCAAAAGGACCGAGATAATAATATAAGACCTCCAAGTGCACGAAAATATAATTGTGAAAAACTGGAAAGTGCATAATGCAAATGTATTCCATCCCAAGAAGCCCTCATTTCCCCAGAAGCGCTATTTGCTCACATTAGAGGAGAATAATAATATTGACTCCAGGGAATGCACCCAGGCACGAGTATTCCCTCAAGACAACTGCAGATATAAACATTATAATTATAATTTTAAAAAAAGACACACACACACACATATATATATATGATAAATACACAACGAACGAGTGAAAATGGGCGGAAGACACCCAGCAACAGATGAATCAAAATTAAATAGTAAGATTTCACCTAATGATGATTGACAGGCACAACTGCTTTTGTGATTCAGAGAGCGTACAGATGTGAGTTCAACATGCAGATTGGAAATCGGCTTAAGTGTGTGATTATTATTGATTATTAAGTTATATGATTACTTATTATAATTTATAAACACAGTGCACGAAGCGACTCACCTGTTAAAAGAAGAGCGTCTCCCAGCAGCACGGCTTGCACAAAGAATACGAACACCGCTTGTCTCTGCTTTCAATGCAAGAACAGACAACAGTTACTGTCTCGAGCGAGCAACCGGCCACGACTGGTTTTGAGGCAATCGAAGCTCCGTGCCTCCTGCGGTCTGCGGTGCTCAAGTGCTCGCTTTGGCGGCTGCGTGCGGCTGGGAGGCAGCAGCTGCTTGCTTGGCGCTGAGTCGTCTCTGACTCAGTCTCGGTGACCATGGTGACAGCTCTTCGCTGACTCGGAACCTCTACTTGTCATTGACTGTGGGTGCGTCATGCTTCCTCTTTTATGCTCTCTTAAACTCTTGGGCGTTTATATCTTTCTCCTTTCTTTCAATTGGCTCTTTTACGTATGCACCATGTCCCATGAAGACTATTTTGGCTTTAGTTTTTATAGACAACACTGAAAAAATTATGTTTGCTGTTTTGTGTGCTCATTAAAATATACACATATGTCACACAGTTGCATAACCACATATGATACGTTAAATTGTCTTACTATTCACACTAACAGTTCACCAGGAAAGGAATTCCTCAGTGTGTGCCAGTTAATTGGCGAAAAATGTACAAGGCCTACCTGCACATGTATAGTATAATCATATATGGCGGATGTACATGAAATTGGTTTACAGAGTACAACGTATTAGCAAAATACCTAATCAATGTGTAGCGATATAATTACATGTATCAAACTAACAATAAAGTCAATAGCAGGTCTGCAATATAAAGGCACACCGACGATTTCTTAATTACGTAATACAACAAAAGGGAGCATGTTCGTCCATCTGTTTGCACATGAGCAGTGCATATACTCAGCCATTGGTCTCATTATCCCCAACACACGCAATGCTCCACTTGGGCGAACGTCGTAAAAACCATGAAAACGACCTACATCGTCCCAGGAGCCCAATGTATAATGCCACAGCACAAAGATTTACAACATTGCATTATGAACAGCTATAGGATCGGTGGTTGCATGGGAAGGATAGGAGGGGACAGGTATACCCCCGCCCCCCGCCCCCCGCCCTTCTCCACTCCTATTCACTTTGTGTGGGTACATCAGCTACCCTGCGAAGGGTGATTCTATCCTTTCATATACACGTATTATAGAAAGAAAATCATTAATGGTAGAATGTAACATATATATATATATATATATATATATATATATATATATATATATATATATATATATATATATATATACA
>KB294813.1:308712-369663 GCA_000328365.1 Capitella teleta | reverse complement strand
TTTTCCTTTTACTTTGGCTCTACTTGCCTTCGACTACCTATATACAATGTATATATACTGCACAGGACAGGTAATCCGGATGGGGGTGGGAGGTAGAACACAATAGATCAGAATTATGCAGAGTTTTCTCCAAAAATCGCGAAAAAAAAGGAGAAGAGGTAATTCCAGCACTGGTGTACCAAGTATATATAGGTCTATGTTTTAATTTGGGGACCATAAGACACGTGACTGGTCGGAGCGTCATATGATTGCGAATAATATGACTCGGTTTCAGTGATTATAGACTCGTTCTACGAATTTAAAATGTCGCTGACGGGAGAATGCATTTGCATAATTCATGTACGTTCTCAGTACATGTATTCCAAGTCATTCCATGAATTAGGAGGTGCTAATCACTAGTAACCAGGCATGTTACTTGTCTATAAAAGCATCGTAGACATACCGGATGTCATCCTTACAGCGCAATGTCCAACGCAACAGAGTCCGCTGCCGAGGCAAATGAGATACAGCCCTTGGTGAACTTCTTCCTGGCTGTCTTGACAATCGCCATCATCTTCATGGGCTTCCTCGTCTACTGCATCGTTTTATTCGTCGTGCGCAAGTCACCCCATCTGGCCTCGGCCAACTGTTTCCTGGTGGCAAGTCTTGCGGCCTCTGAGCTGCTCACCCTTGTCTTCAGCGTTCCAGCCATTCTCGATGATGCGTTCGAGCTCAATTTCGAGCACTATCATGTCTATAGAATCATCCTCACAGGAATCGGTATGACCAGGCTGGCATTATATGCCGTTTCTATGGCTACCATGGCCGCAATTCTACACGACAGGTACTGCTTCATCACACTAGCGCTGAACTACATACCTGAACACCGGGCCCACGCTGCTCGGTGGTTCATCTTGATCAGCTGGACGGCCGCTTTCGTCATACCTCTTTGCAATATCCCATGTTGGATGCACAAGTGTCGAGATATGTTATGTTGGAACACCCTGTGTTTCATAACAGCAGCTCCGTTGACTCTTATATTCATTGTCTGCTTGTTCATAACCATGTTTAGTAACTTCTGCATCTTGAAGACAACATTTAAGCATATTAACCACGACAGAATGGAAGCCTTCGAAAGACGTCGCCTGAGTAGAGCCATACCAAGAAGCAGATACCCTGTGATATCAACGGTCTCACAGTACATCGAAGACCCGGTAATGGGTCGAACTAGCAGCGTGACGCACGCGGGGTGCCTGACAAGTAACTTGGAAGAGACTAGATGCAATTACAGAAAGAAAGACTCCATATCTTACACCTCGACCCCTGTAAGAAGCGTGACCTCTCGAGACGGAGGAGTTATCGTGACGGTATCAACACCAGATTCAATAGAGCCACCACACATTGCTCCAAGCCAGCAGAGTCAATTAGAAATCGAAAAGGTGTTCAAGACCCCAAAGCCCCTCGACCTGTTCTTGAGGGTCTCGTGTGACATGAGCAGTTGTTCGAGATCTACTGTGCCCAGCGAGTCCCTGTCCATGCTATCAACGGACAATTCTATCAACAAAGAAATTCGGGGAATCCCTCGTATTGAGGTCATCTCTCCAAGCATATTCGGGAGCTACACTATTTCCCCAAGCAAAAGCTCTCGAAAGAGGGATAGTGTTATATCAACGTGCTCTGTCATATCCGGTAAGAATGAAAATGCTATTTCGGTTGCAACCAAAGTGCAGTTCTCACAGCAACCTCCAGAAGAAAACAGGAAAAGAAGTTTCTCAATAGATGAAGTTGCTAAGTGCGCCCAGGGGGTGGTTCCTGAGATCTCAATCGACGCCAGCTCTGAGCTCCCTCGTCGATGCTCCAGCAGCCGATCTGTTGTGTACGCTTGGCTGAATAGTGGACCGGCAAGATGTGAAAGTCACACCGAAACCCTCACACAACGCAAGCAATCGCTGTCAACTGGGCTACAGCTGAGCTCTGGGCAGACCAGCCGTGTGTCTTTGGCAGACTTTCTGGTCGATGGCGAAAGCGCAGTTGTGACGCTGGACCACTATGTTGGCTCTGCCCCGACCAACGTCAGTCTTGTGAGTTTGGCATCAGTAAAACCTCGGCTGCCGGCAAAAATTAAGAAGCTGAGAGCCAGTGCCAAATCCTGTCTTCTGACATTGCTCTTCATTCTACGCTGGCTGCCAATCCAACAAATCAGTATGTGGTTATTTCATCACTCAGACAATGTTAAAAAGGTTCACGAATTCTTTATGCTTGTTGGTCTTTATCTAGGATTGGCTCAGTTTTGTTTCTGTGTCTATTCACATAAAATTCTCAAAGCTGCCCTGAAGGATTTCTTGGACGAGCATCGGTTTAACCGCCCCCAGTGTCGAAACTTTGTGACACCTCTTGCTGTTTAACGCGAATGATTCACAGAAAGTGCATTTTATGATTGTATAAATCATTTCACCAGAGATTAAAGGGAGGGCAACAATTCCCTGAGTATATCAGTGAATATACAGTGTAATCAATAGATGCTATAATTTAGAGGGTCCTGGGATATAATTTTTTTTCAAATCGTACATTAGCTCCGAAACATTAATTAGTATAATTACCCTCTCTCGACCAATCACACACCTCCTTTGGCTTCATTATCATATTCATCAGGCTAATTAACATAGTATGCATATGCATACAGCTGACCTCATAAATTCTTAAGAGAACTACGCAAGCTTTTCGCGTAGGTCTGCTGTTATACTCATTTTGGACGATCTCTACGCACGATGTTTGATAACGTTTGATGCTCGTAGCGCACGCTGTTACAAGCTCAATAGATCCTCTCAGGCAAAGTAGCATAAGTACGAAATCTCTGCATGTTGAAAAGCTATTCTTTTGACCGTTCAAATGTTGTACCTGGTATACCTGTTATTGAATGTAATTCTTGTGACATAATTTCATCAATTATTTTATTTTGATTGATCTCGTACAATACTCGAAAAGCTTTATAAGTATATTATGTGTATACAGTAGTCCTTTATTAATGTTTGACCCTCTTTCGATATTATTTCGTTCAATTTGCAGAATAAGATGTTTGACAGGAGATTGTATTTCAAGATATAAATACTGATGATGAGTGTATCAATAAATTATCGACAACCTGGGAAACATTAAAATTTATATGCTTTAATTATTCCGCCACTAAGGCTCATTTGAATTGTGTCATCCGCGTGCCACCCAATACAATATGCGCCATCAATTAATTCTATATTACATTTTTTAATGATTTTAAGCAGCTTTACCCTTAACTTGACTCTTGTCCAACTTTTCCATTATACTTCCTCTAATCAATCACTATATATAACCCTCTGTATGTCCTGATTTCCTCTATTTAATTTTTCCTCTTTAACTATGTTGCACAATTAGATGTTTTCCTTATTATTATACTTTTCTTATCACCTCCTTTCTGCGTCAACACATTGGACACCTTTATGTAGGTCAGCCTGTGAATATACTAGTAGTTGAATTAGGGCACATGCCCACCCTGCGGTCAACCCTATATTTCTTTTATCACTGTAAATATTTTGTAGTCCAGCTCTTTTTTAGTATTACTATTACTATTACGTTTTTGATGATTGAATACAAACTTATATAATCAGTGTCATCTCATCTTAATTTTTTAAATCCAACCTGCGATAAGCAACTTCATGACATTATTAAAAATAATTATACAAACGTTTTGCATCTTTTTGGCACCCTTGTGTATCCAGTAGCAACCCAATTGTTAAATGCACTTCGCAAATTGTGTTCGAAGGAAACAGTAATGTGTCTGTAAATATTCCGCAATTGATGTATCTCACGAAAAGCACCAGTAGTTCGTGCAGTCACTGCACTGTCGCACAACTGAAACGCACCGTTTGTAATGCACTTGCACTAGAATATACCCAAGATGAGACATGCACCATTCAGGCAATTGAGGATTTAACTGTCATTAGATCGAATGCGACTTTATTTTCGATAAGCAGAATATTGAGTGTGCCTTATATATTTATTATGTGTGATGACATGACTTTTCCATTTCCTTTTTTTTTTTTTTTTTTCTTATTTTGTTCTCCCTCGTGTTATTTTCTTCTTTCCTATTATATAAAAATTTATTTCGCAAATGAAAGGGTATATATTACATGTATATATAATTTTGTGAAATATCTTTGACAATATCTTTATGAACTGGTCAATTGATAAAGGCGTTGGCGTTGGTCCGAATGGGGAAGAGTCGAGGATATGTCTCAGGCGCAGCTGATTCCATTAGTCACATGTAATTCCAGACGCAAGGCCGGCGTCGGTGAATTAGAGGAACCTGGAACTGTTAATTGCTTTCTTCACCTTTATAAAGAGTTGTCTCGCTTTTCAATCATGATGATTGTTGACCAACGTCATCTTGTTGGCTTTATAAGAATATAGTCTGACTTTATTGTTGACGCAATGAGTAGACAAAGTCAAAACCAAAAAGTAAAAATGTAATGCACAGTTAACTATATCTGTATATCCGTACCAACCCCCCCCCCCTCAAAAAAAAAAAAAAAAAAAAAGTTGTGATCGGTTGGTTAAAAGCAAGCAAATACAAAAGTACATATGTATACATCAAAATAACAAAACAAAAAATGTTTGTAAGCAAAATGCAGAAAATTATATCATTACTGCAAGAATTTGTGCACCAACAATACGATAGCGAGCAACCACAGTGTGAAGCCGAGGCGGTCAGATCCGTCCACCACCTTGTTCTCGGTGGTCATTTCAGCGGTTGTCATATCAACGGTTGTCATATCAACGGTTGTCATATCAACGGTTGTCATATCAATGGTCGTCACTTCGACGGTCGTCGGTTCTGGCGTCGCAAGGATCAATTGACAGAATGTACGATTGTCATTCAGGTCGACGGGATGGAACGTGTTGTCCTGATTGATGACATCGACAGCTTCGATGCCGACCAGAGCCTCAGGATCATAACAGCTGATCTCATTCCCAAATAGCACGAGTTTCTCGGTAGCAGCAAGTCCTCCGAAGGCGTGGTCATCCATGGCTTCGATAGCGTTGTTGGTGAAGGAGACGGCGTAGGCGTCAGTGGACTCGCCAAAGATAAACTGGCTGACCAGTCCAATTGTGTTTCCGTACGCAACAATTAGAGATGCGTCGTGGATGCCAGAGAACGACTTCGATTCCATAGAAGATATGGTATTGGATACAAGGCTGATGAAACTGGTGTTGGAGTCTTTGATGGAGCGATCTTCACAACCAGCAGGTCCTGTGGAGTTCAAGGACGGGATACGCAGTAGAACTTCTTCTGGTAGTGATTTCAGGGCGCTTGGAAGAGAGAAGTCCCGATGGAATGAAATCGAGGATATGGCGTTGGCTTCGATGACGCCGATATTGACGCCGGAGAAGATGAGGCTGCCAGTGTCGATGTCAGTGAAGGCGTTTTCTTGGATGACATCGATGGAGCCTCCAGTTATCTGGATGGAAGCAAAGTTCTTCAGGTCGTTGAAGGCGTTGGATGACACGACCCCGATGTCGTTGAAGGAGAGCATCAGAACAGAATCCGGAGATAATCCGGATAAACTCTTGAAAGCACTTGCTCCCAATGAACCGATCTTTGAGAATCTGATAGTGATCCTGCGAACAGAGTCCATATCTTTGAACAAACCTTCCGGCAGTTCATCGATGGAAAGTTCGCTCAAATAAAATTCCGTGACTGGTTTTATATCTTCTGGCCATGGCACTGGTAGTTCAGTGAGGTCGATGCAAGAGACGATGTATCCTTCAGCACCGGATTGCACATCGGTGGTTGGGAGACAGACGCACTCGTCCGGACACGACGCGTACACGTGATAAAAACAAGTGATCAACAGAACGCACACCAATACACGTACAGGGAAATCCATCTTCACTGAAACGATACCACGGATAAATAGGTCATGTATGTAATTCTAGCCTACTACATGCAGTATGCGACGCAGTGATGATCGATGATATTATGCGTGCAATAGCTCGCATCTGTAAAAGAAGCAGATAGTCACGAAAACTCACTTAGGTTAAAGACAGTGTTGTGAACGTCAATCAATTTAAGACACGGTGTCTTATATAAAAGTTTTAACATTATTTCACGGGGCCTTTTAAGGATACACACCCACCTTTTTCTGTTGAACGATGAATCAACTAAGGGGTGATTCATTAGAGCGTCCAGCACTTCAGATGTTACATCACTGGTTGTGAGTGGTGGCGTAACTATATTATGTCTATGATATCCAGTGACCTAGCTCTCTGGGCTGTGCTTGAATCAGAATGCTCCAGCCTCTGCTACAAAAGTGGGCTATGCATTCGGCGCTGCGGGTTCTTGCACCTTCATACAGGCTTACAGTCAAAATTTGTTATTGGAAATATGGCGAGGCAGAATGATTCGATATTACTCACGCCTCCTCATCGGATCGATTAAATGAATTTGAAAGATGCTACTATTAAATTATACACTGTTAACCGATCGAACAATAGGTTCAACTTTCTTATGGTATTTTAGATAATTATATTATTTAGATTAAAGGTTTAAATTCCTCTATAAAAAACGACCCTAAAATAGCAACTTGAAAACATCTACTTATGAGTAACACAGACGTCTCTCGAGGTTAATATCTTCTATCGATGAATACGTGAGTTCTGAAATGACAGGACATTTCCTGATCGCTGGTTTGGATCGATATATATTTATAAGCTCACTGAACTGATGATCTGTTATTCTATTTGATTGCAACTTGCAAATCTATAGAAATTAGAAGCCACTCGACATAGTGTCACTAATGAGTTATTGGTTGCTTGAAGCCGAAGCAATATGGAATTAAATGTGTAATTAATCATTAATAATATTATATAATACAATGTCGGGTCGTCAAGCAAATCCAAAGGACCGCGTGAATTTTGCCAAAGATTATTCGAAGAAAATGAGCATGCCGAGTGAGCAAGATGGCATCGATGCGCTATCGAACGCTTGCGTCACACCTACAAATCCTCACAGACAATTACGAAGCATCCCGCGCGCTCTCCGGGGTCACCGTGAAGGGAATCGACCATGAAGCATTGCAAAATGATGACATTTACGAAGCCCGAATGAAACGTCAAATAAATGAAAGTACCGCAAGACCAAATTGAAGAACACAAAAATTGAATGACCGTGAGGCTGACCAGAGACTGCACCTTTTCCATGATCAATTCACCTCCGCTAATCTAAGCAGACGCTTCAACTGATAAGTAATCTTATTTTACAATGATTCCATTAAAACGACCTCTGTACAGTGACTCAGGCGATAGTCACCAGCTTGCATCATCCTTCAAGAACCTGGAAAGTGATGGTCAATCTGAGTCAATCCAAAGTGACCAAACGTCCGCCAACGAAACGTCCGCCAACATAACCGAATTCATGACCTGAACAACAGAAGACGAAAACAAAAACCATAAGAAAGAGCTCTCCCACAAAATGGTTCCTATTCCAGGTTCTGATCTACAATTAAGTCTACTACATTGACACTGGCTTTGTGCCAAAGTGGTTCCAGGAATTAAGCCGTTATAATAATAATAATAATAATAATAATAATAATAATAATAATAATAATAATAATAATAATAATAATAATAATAATAATAATAATAATAATAATAATAATAATAATAATAATAATAATAATAATAATAATAATAATAATAATAATAATAATAATAATAATAATAATAATAATAATAATAATAATAATAATAATAATAATAATGATAATAATAATAATAATAATAATAATAATAATAATAATAATAATAATAATAATAATAATAATAATAATAATAATAATAATAATAATAATAATAATAAGGACTACCTATCCTAGCTATGTAAAATATATTTTCTATGTAGCTGAAGCTAGGACTATCTAGCCTGGGAACTATACACTCTGTTACAGCAAACACAGGGCCTTGAGTCCGGGTGCTAATAATAGTCTTGTATGCTTTTGAAGCATATCACTCACACAAAAAATTCGCACGTCTCGTATGGCGTAGTGCGTAATATAGTGGGCTTTAGAAGTGGAGATGTTAAGTTTCGAATCACACCTCCAGTGAATTATTATGTGTATATTGTATTTATTTCTTCATTTGGACAAAATGGGACTTCATCTCCTGGATATTACATTTGATACAAGCACCAAAAGTGTTCGTTTTCAATCGACAAGAACAGGTTTGCAGAATGAGTGTAACAAATGATAACTTGTTTCAAATATAGAGTTGCCGATTTCGTCTGTTCCTGAAGAATAACTCGCCATCAGACACCATCACTCGGAATGGTAGATCATATGCTGATCACATTAATAATAGGTGGGTATAATCATAAGAAATGTCGAAACAAGCACAATTGCAATCATGAGGAAACCTCGAACACTCCCGAGTTGAGGGACACCCGAAATTATTTGACAACTAAGTCCTTCCCAGAAAGGCATCACCGCTTCGAGAAAGCGAGCGATTTGCAGGATTTCGTTATTTAAATTCAAGGTGAGTGATCTTCCGCTTCCAAGCTCTCATTCTATTAGATAATGATTCATTGGCCGAAGTAATGCTGTGTTCTCTTTTTTTTTTCTTCTCCTTCTCATGGTTCAATTTATTGGTCTGTTTTCTTCTGTTTTATTTCTTTCTTTTTTCTTTTTTTATCTGCAAGGTGCTTTCCACAACATAACAATCAGGCGGATTAAAAATGAAGTTCCTGCCATTCAGCCAAGTACGAGTGCACCAAAGGAGTTTCGAAAGGCAAAGTAATCGCGTGTATTTTGCACACGTGCGTCTCTGTAGGACTATACTCTATATATTATTAATTCCATCTTAACAATTATTGTACTCTCTTCTTTCTTCATAATCCACGCTTTATACTATCAGGAGGTCATCTTGAACGGTATAAAACGTACGACGTTTCTTGTGGCCAAAATAATATGGTCAACTCAGTTAGGGATTTTGTCGCCAATGTGCCAATCAGTATTCCTGTACCAGCAAAGGCCTGGTACTAGGTAAATTATAACTCGGGACGCTGTAATTATGTCTTGACAGAAATGGGTTGTCTGTTCCAGATCGGGATTGATCTGATTCGGCCTCTCACCAAAACCTCCAGCGGTCACAAAATAATACATTCCCAAGGCGACAAGGTAGAGGACAGAAGACATTTTTATTCTATGTAACCCACAAATCGTCTTACCTTGTTTTATGTTCTGTTTATTATGAATAGCGTTTAGTGCTCTTTGGATTTTAAATCTCAAGGCGGGGAGGGTAGGTGGATCGGCCCTTATTCCATCTTGGCAGTGACCGAGATAGGCCTGTACAAGTTGAAACATAAAAATCGACAATTGAAGCAAGAAGCCATTTCAGAAGTTGTAACAATCGTAATAAACACAACTCCACACCCTGTACACTTGTTATTGTGTCTAATCCAATACAGCGGACTCTGCTCCCTAGGATCAAGATCTGCCAGACTTGGCAGTAGAATTCGCTGACTTTCAGAGAGTCGAAGCCTGTCAAAGATCGGAGCCAATGTCGACCCCCTTGCCTGATCACAAGCATGAACAAGTCACTCCAAGCCAAAATAGTCAGGTAGAGACTGATCGTGTTGTAGCGTAGATTCGGTCGCCGCAGTACGAGGATGGATAAGATATTGCCGATGACCCAATGGAATACAAATAGAGTGATATATAGATTGAAAAAAAAATCTATAACAAGAGAAATCACTGAGCATTCTGTTGATTTGATCCATGCATATCCTCACTGAAATCACGCACAAAAGCTACAGCGAAGATTCATGAGAGAAAGTGTAGATTGGTGATCACACACCCAAAAAAAAGAGAGAAAATATATATATTTACTGTCACACACAGCAAGTCTTATAGATAAAGAGAAACTTGAGTTAGCA
The DNA here is from genome assembly GCA_000328365.1 of Capitella teleta. Lineage (NCBI taxonomy): Eukaryota > Metazoa > Annelida > Polychaeta > Capitellidae > Capitella > Capitella teleta. The sequence goes on along the minus strand of KB294813.1, from coordinate 359,723 downwards.
TTCTGATCGGATAGAATTCAATTTGTTTGAGGGGATTGCGTAATGAGTGCTCTTCCAAACGGAGCTCAACCAATACACACACACGAGGAATGTCATAGATTAGTCATAGTCGCAAGCACAATAATTGAGTTCAAAGGTCACTGAGCACCAACGCATAGTTTCCCTTTGCTCTGTGTTTTCCTGTAGAATCGGAGATAACTCTTGAGAGCCCAGTAAACAGGGAAAAGTTCAATTTTCTCGTGCATAAACTGCTTGAACGAGAGTTCCGAGGGGAGCTGCTCTACCGCGACAACGAACGATTGATCTCCGTCGTCCCTCTCGTTTTCCCTCATTTGCTCCTCTTCTTCCTCAGCGTGGGGACAATCACTTCACTTCCTTTGGTTCACTCACTTCCTTTGGTTCATATTTCACTTCACAACACATCTCGTCTTCAGCTGAATGAGGACCCTTGGATTGAGCGGCCATTAACGTTACTACCTCTTCCTCTTCGCTGATCTCCGTCAGGCGACCGGCGTCGCGACTCTCTTTGTCCAGTCCATTGATAATGTCCGGCTCAATTCCTTGGTCCTCATCTGACGACGATTCCTCTTTGTGTGTTTCTCTTTCTCCGGCTTCTTCGCGAGCGTATTCGAGAAATCTGCGCATGACGGCAACCTCCCTCTCAGCAAAGATGGCATGACTGGGAACTTGTCCTTCCGGCAAATGTTCATCTTCAGCGTCGCTGTCAGTGTCATCGTCCACTTTACTCTTTGCCATCAAACCCATGTCCCTGGACATGATGTTGGGCGTTCGCTTGATTCTGCTTACTAATTCCGGGAGCTCCACCTCCACGTTTTTTGCGAATGATGCGTCAAATTACGAGACGTGAGATCTCCTGCAAGTGCATCACTCTTTCCTCCACTGGGAAGAGAAAAGAAATGATTCCGAGCGTGGAATCAGCTGAAAGGAAAATTCACGCAACTGAACAGCTTCCATCGGTTTTTCTTTGCTGGGGATCACGAGAGAAGTAAACCTCACGGAAAGAACCCCTTTTGTTTCCCACGAAGAATCCGAAATTCGGGTTATCTGAACCAACTAAGAGAGAGAGAGAGAGAGAGCGCGCGCGTTAGAGAGATGAGATTCTCACACTGAATACTAACTTGACCATCGAGAGGCATGACTAAAATGCCTCCCATTTTTAAGAGGTTCTTCATGAAGCTCTCCTGCTCAAGGGGACACGCCGCCCCACAGTAGATCGTAGAGAATGCGCTCAGGAGGCAATTACCAACAGTAAGTTGAGGTTCCCCAAATTCAAACTCATCAAATGCAATGCAGGTGTTCTTGAAGCTTTCCAGACGCTCGCGAGCGTACTGCACGACGTCCGTTTGGTGTTCAACTCCGTGGTTGCTTCTATACTGACCTAAATGAACGGAGGAATTGAGGGTGATGTACTCAGAGGAGCTTCCACACTTGTACCAATGCTGAGACCGGCCAATGTGCTGAGGTACCCAGTGCCGCTGCCCAGGTTAAGGAATCTCAGCCCAGGACCGAGTTTCAAGGACTCCATGACCTTTGCATTGATGCAGAGAGATGTATGTTGCCATGTTTCCAAGGGCTGTTTTCGTATGCGCTGCATCTGCATCCAGGTAGATAATCTCAGCTCTATCGACCGCTCTGAAGACTTTGACTATGAGTGGCGTCTTGATGTAGTCAGCGCGTCTACCAGATTGTCTATCAATTTATCGTTTGTGTCTCGGCGTCACTCATTTCGAACCTGGAAACAGAAAATATTCAACTTCAACACTCAACTGTGAAAATATATCTGACTACAGAAGATTTCTTTTTATGGTTTGATCAGTGAATACTTGATTTGACTTTTCTATAGTGGGGTAAGTCTTGGCCTATATTGGCCCTTGTTACGATGAGATTGGATCAATGGTTTAATGAGTGGTGGGTTATATTGCAGGCTGAGTGGGATCTTAAGGGTTCGGTATGTTATTTATCTTTAGTAGGCGGATTAAGTAAATTGTAGAGGGTGATGTTGGTGGTGAGATGACCACAAGCTCCGGGAGGGATTTTCATACATTGATTATTTTAAAACGAAGACAATTGGAGTATAATGAAGTTCTTAGTTCTTGGTCTTTCTTTTGATAGTCTGAAAGAATTATCTCGAGTATTCGAATTTCGAGGTGGGGGAAGAATCAGGAGATGGTTGATCAGGGTGTAACCACGTAGCACTTTGAATACTTCTAGCAGATCATCAGTCTTTGGTATTTGAGGGTCGGGATGCCAAGTTTCATGAGACATATAGGAAGATTACCGTACTTCGTCAGTTTAGTGGCTCTCAATTGGACGCGTTCTAATCTTGCGATATCTTTCTTGCATGAGGGACTCCATACAGGGGATGAGCATTCGAGAAGTGGCCGGACTTTGGTTTTATAGAGCAGCAGGAATGAGTCGAGATCCAGATGCTTGAAGTTTCGCCTGATGACTACTTAGTACTAGTAATTCGGCAATAATTTTACTTGTCGAGGGCCATGCTGGACCCTTGGAAAAATTCACAATAATTCTGGAATGGACACAGGGAAGAACACAAGATACATGTATAATATTTCCATAATACTGAAACTCCGTGTGCATTCCAAGAAAATAATTATTTTCTGAAGTCAATTTTACAAACATTATGTCGACTAGCTTTAGAATTAGCCGATCGGAAACACCGCGACACAGTTACATGTACACGCAGCCGCAAGTGTCCTCACATGAACAGTGAACTATAGCAGTTCACCAAAGCTGAATATAAACTAAAGCCGAATGCATAGCAGCTAGGGTACTATATACGCGTCCTGTGTTGCAACGACCTGAAACAATTAATCTACATGAAGTCAGCTAGCGCATGATACGTCAATCGGATCAAATCAGATTGAAGCTGTTGAAAAATAAGATCAGGATGCAAGTTGTACACTCACAAAAAAAACTCAACGCACGGGATGTAAAGAAAAATACGCACAACTTTGCAGTTCGTTCAGTTGATCGAGAATCATAATACAACACAGTGACGTCATGAACAACAAATCATTGCATTGTGGGATGGCTACATGAATGCTCTTCTAGAGGATTTTATCTGCTCATTTGACACCAAAGTTATTGCATTTTTACAATATTGTGAAATATTTAATTGGCTTAGCGTTGATGAATACCCATTGGATGAGTTAAACATACTAGTTTTAATGCGAAATATGTCAAGCAGAGAGAGGCACGCTTGATGAATGGGAGAGCTTGAGTGAAGGCTGTTCCGTCACACCCCCGCCGTCTGTGCAAATGTTTCCCGTGACAGCAATGGTGCTGGTGCAGTTGGCGATTGCTCGAAGAAGACAATTTTAAATAAAACCCAAAGTAAAATCACGTTATCCTTTAATATTTTGTGAAATCTAGGTAGATTGTTGTTTGTTCTACACTTTGCCATACATGTTATGGCATCCACTTTAGCATTAGATTTATGAAACTTTTTGGTTAACGTCTTCACACACTTCTTCGACTCGTGATTGGACAGACCCAACTTCCTTGAAGTTTGTTCTAATCAGAATCGTCAAATTCATGTCAAAGCGCCTTTTGCACTGTTACACCACAGCGAGTCTGACGAAACAACGAAATAGAGCGAAATAGAGGTCCCTATTATCGCCCGATAATGGTGCGATCATGTATATCTGCAAAGTAATATTTGAAAGCAAATGTACTTTTTTATTAGATCGATATTTAGTTCAGCCATTAGGGTCAAACGCGGATCCGCAAATCATTTTATCACACGTTATGACTATTAGCATCAGAAATGAGGATATATTTACCCTTTTCAAACCAACATTTACTTCTTTTGGTGACGATTTTCTGTTATACGAATCGGGAATCGGAATCGATTCATGTTATTATAGAATTTTTATATGTTATAGTCTCAATATATCTCAGTTGTTATGCAAATTGCTGCATTGACATTTACACAGTATATACTCCTAACATATAGATCTGACTAAATCCGGAGTTTCAATTAATTAGCTCCAATTTCAAGGTAAGTAATGCAATTAATTGCATAAGTTATTGATCTTTTTATTTTTTTTTATTTAATTTTTGATTTTGATATTTTTCTCAGTAGATTAAACAGTGCGTTGTCGATTTATTTCATAAATAATAAATTTATTGAAATTTAATCAATTGATATCACATGTTTTCATTATTTAAATGTTTACAATATTGCAGATGATTTCAGAATTATTCGACTTTTTCAAACATTATCAACATCTGTTGTGTACTATAATTACGTTTTTGATTGTCATGTTGGTTGCGTCTCTATACATTGTAAATTTTTAAGCTCTCGCTCTTTGGGATAAAAAGATATGGCCGTGTTAACAGCATTTTTCGGTAATTTATTAACTCGTAAAAACATTTCAATTTGCCTTTTATTCCTAATCAACCATTTAATAAATAAACGTCCCATATAAAGCGTTTGCTATTTTACTGAACGCGGATGGCGTCATGGAAAATACGGATTGTGACTAAAATGCGGAGCCATACGAAGTGCGGATTTCGGGCGAAATTAAATACTGACAGCATTCCAGTACATCACTGATTGATGTGTGTTGTTGTTTGCGTGTTCCATGATTCCTTTGTTAGGATCCTTTTCGTTAGATTTCAGAGTGACAGAACATTGACATTTCATATTCAGTTGGTTTAAAAACATATCATGGCATCGACATCGACTTCATCCTCATCAAGCTCTAGCCTCTTTTTTTTTCATGTCTATTTTATATATTTTCATAATCGTTCTTGTTACCTTGGTATATTATCTAGCCATACCATGTTCACCACATACCTTTATGTTATCACCTAGCCATGATCCATCTCTTTGATAAAATCCCTCCCTCTGCCTCATAAATCAATATTTTCACAATATAAATATTATACGTCATACCACCTATCATTAGTACTGCAATTGTAATTTTCAACTATATGATGTTTCACTATGTGTCCTTCGATCTTACATTCATTTATATTTGTAAAATGCTTTCACTTAACGCAAACCTTAGTTCAGTTTTAGTTCAAATACTTGTTGTTAGAATTCGTCGATTCCTGGCCTCAACCGATGCAACAACTTCCTTTTGCCAACGCTTTCAACGTTTGAAGCGCGCGTCTTTTACGGAGACGGCCATCTTAGTTTTGCCAGCAAACGGATCTTCATATACATTTGTGAAACATTTATTAACTACATCATAATGTCAAATGTTGTGCATGTGGTTTGGGCTTTTTTTTTTTTTTTTTTTTTTTTTTAATATATTTACTTTCACATTGCTTGAATCAATGAGGCCGTGTTCGCCAGAACGAGGCTGCTGGGCTATTTTCGTTGCGCTGATTGATCAGCGCGGAGGTCAAAGGTCAGAAATATGACCAGTACCAGAATCCTGCTGGTTTCAATAACTTTTTTTTTGCTTCACCATCACATGGTATTTATCCCTGGTTAAAACTCTGAAATGTTCTTTTTCTTACCTGTTAGCCAGTAATTAGCCGTAATTAGCCAGTAATTAGCCAGTAATAACCGTCATCATGTTCCTCAATATGCAGGGAAGATTTAATTATGGGGGCTCATGCAGTTAAGTACATTTCTATAGCCTATAATTAAGACATTAAGCTTCATTGAAAGCCCCAATTCCATCCTATCTAATGCTTGCATCTTGGCGATGCACTGGCCTCGTAATTATTTTGACAAGGGAGTGCCGGAGGAATCGGATCGAATGCGTTATGATGTGCCGCATCTATGATTTCAGTTGCTTGTGATTGGTGAAGACAAATAGTGTCCTCGATAACGGAGTTTTGCACCGGTAATCGGGCTCGATGCGGCATGATTGCAACATAAGCTGATTTGATATAATTCGATGCAGAAATCAATGCTCGCTTTGAAATTTGAAAAGAAATGATAGGAAGAGCAGCAAGACATTTTACAATAACCATATCAGGTATTAATTGCTCTAACCTTTTCGTTGGTTTTAAACTACGATTTTCTCTGGGAACTGCTGCAAAACAAGTGAATAGTGAAAGTAGTGTGAGTGACATTAGTATTCTCTAAAATGGAGAATCTTTGGTCTTTGGTCTTACCTAGTAATTATTGTTATTAATGTTTTAATAGCATATGCATGCAAGTGTCACCAAATAGTTTTGTTGTATCAAGTCCATGCAATACTTTTAACATCATTATGTGCGACAACAATTGAATAGCTATATCAGATGCCTGCTCAGTGCTCATATAATGTTCTAGCTTGCATGCAATTAAGTCCTATTCCCACGTGATATAAACAACCAATATTAAATTGTCACGTGACATCCCAATACTGACGTTTGATTGGTCAATACTAACTAAACCTTTGCAGTACAACTGGGTCTCGGGGCATTGTCTAACAAGCAGACGAGGCCACAGCACCAGTCGGAGCGGCCAACTGGGTCTCGGGTTTTTTGGGGTTTTTTTTTTTTTTTTTCGTTTTTTCGTTGGTTTTTTTTTTTTTTTTTTTTTTCCAAGTCGATTCCGAGATCATTAGGGCACCAAAGGAGGAAATACACAGAGTGGGCCAAAAGTAGTCTATCTACTCCATGTTAAAAACGAAACTCTATAATTTGCTAAAATGCATCAATTATTCCAAAAAATAACTACCTGGTATGGATTGACTATATGTTATTCTGCGCCCATTTATGCAAAGAAATCAAATATAAAGTATATTTTGAATGAGGGAGGAGCATATGAATGCGAGAGGTGAGTGATCGCGAAGAGAGCAAAATCAGATGAGCCCCTGAACGAGCATTGAGGAAGTGTCATCTCTTGCGCATGGCGCTTCGATACAAACTCTCTGAGTTTTTATTTTAGCAGATACGCATTAGTGCTACTGTCACAACAATAAAACTCTCAAGCAAAACAGTAATACGAGAGTGTTGCCTTGATCATGCGTTCAATATGAAGCTCATCCATGGTCCGGGGCCTTGTTTGCCGCCAAAAGTGGAAATATCGCGGAATGATGAGTGCACTCTATTAATTGAGAAAATTAACATAAATGTTCACGAAATTGAAATAGAAATGATAGGAATATAGCAGCATGACATGTTAGACTAACCATACCAAGTATTTATTTCTCTTATATTTATGGGGTTGTTTTCCACTGCGATCTGTTTTGGAACACTTTCTCGGAAATGCGTATCACCATTGAAAAGCATTGTGATCTTCAACATGAAGTAGATAGACTACTTTTGGCCCACTCTTTATAAATATGTATGAGGTGGTGACTATATTATTATCACTGAATGAAAACAAATGTCTTCCTCGATCAAGAGAGATGACGCTCGTTGCCCTGGCTGTCCTTAAACAAACCCATATAGGGGCCTAGCTATAACTCGTGGATATCACCACTTTGGCTAATGGTCGCAAATGCTCCAAATGACTCCCCCCTGACGCTGTTTTGTGTGTTCTTGTCGCTGACTCATTATACATCGCATACAGTGCGCTAAAAAGTTTTCCCGTCTGCTCTGATTCGACCTGGTCTTCGTGAAGAAGAAAATAAATCGAAGAAAAGTATCAAATCCTTTTATTGATCACTTCTCCGATAATAATTTTATCTCGGAAACTGCAAAGGTGAGTTGCATAATTCCCGAATTTAACGCCCGCACCTGTTGGTTTATTGACACTTTCACAATGTGGTTGTTGTCATGGTGATGTCTTTGTTAAACACGTCGCTTTCAGAACGGTTTCTTTTCAGCTTTTGTCTGTAACCATTATGGCAATCACAGTGACGTGAAGGTGTATCAACCGCAACACTTCTCGCTGACAATCCAACTACGGCACCTTCGACGGATAATACGCTATTGGCACTGTACGCAATGGCCATGACATCCGTGGAATCCTTCCTCAAATGGCACAACCGGTCATTGCCCCCGTGTGTGTTCCAACGTGCACAAAGAGTTCGTCTTGCGCAGCCCCCAAACAACCGAATAAGTTTCTCCTTTAAATCCTTGTTAGTTAATGAGTACAACAATGGGTTGACGGCAGAGTTACCTAAGAATAAACACAGAAAAACAATTTTGCACTTTCTACACTGCAACCCAAACCACAGGTGGGCAACGCCAGACAAACCGATTGGTATTTGGCATAAGAAAAAAACGCCCACCAGGAGACCACACCTTAGCGCCGCCCGACCTTCAACTCGCCGACATTTCTCAACAATACTAAGTCTCAACTGAGATTTCTTTTTGTCAGTTTTTGTCATAGCGTTGATTTCTACCAAAATGATAACGTACAGCACACCGATAGATATGGCAGTTGGGAAGGTGTTTCCAAAGAACTGAACGTAGACCATGAACTCCAGTGACAATGCACTGGGGACTGTGCACTGTGCCAGAGAAGAGTTCACCCTGAATTCCGTGGAACCCAGACGGTACAGTCCCGAACAGACGAAACAGATGCCAAGTAGCCAGGTTAGTGTGATGACGATTTTAGCGTTGCGTTTAGTTGACAATCGTATGTATAGAAATGGATATTTAATGGCGACCACTCTCTCTATTGTCAGGGCGAGATATCCAAAAGAGGAGACCTTTGTGGGTAGCAGGATCAGAGACTGGAGCACAACGCACATCCGAAACGTTTTTGGTAGATCGTGTAGCGATAGCAGCGTACCTGGGATGGTTGTCATAGCAACCAACACATCAGTGAGAGCGAGATTTGCAACCAAGTAGTTAGTTAGTGTCCCGAGTCGGTGTTTATTTCTCGGTCGTAATATCGTGAAGAGAATGACGCCATTGGCAAAGCAGATGACGAAGAAGAGAAGCACGAGCGCCATCACCAAACCCACTTGCCACGCGTCTCTGGCCACCATCTTGAATTTATAATGAGGCGTCGTCCCTGGAGAAATGAAAAATTCATATGGTCATGAGATGTATTTTTGAATTTCGATCAATCGCCTTTCCTTATGTTTTAAATGGATTACATATGTAGCATAAGCAGCGCATTGGCAGATGAATGTTTAATCCGTCTTGGTGTATAGGCTTATTATGATCATTATAATAACTGATTACAGTTGAATCATCTGCGATACTAGCTCTGAATTTATTCAGGAATCAGAGCAGAAATGCACATCTTTGTTGATGCATTTTGACTGTAAGAAATACAAGTGAAGCTGACCATTGATCAATGAACAGACTTCCGTGTTTTTGTCATCCGTGAATTGGATGGGAGCATAACACGTGCCATCTATTGCAATCGTCAAAACATCCTAACTATATCGCGATTGCGTGAATAACATATGAAAGACAAACGAATATTGAAATCAAATAGCGATAAACGTAATGAATAATACTGAAATGTACAATAAATATGAGCCTTTTGTTGTATTACAGAGTCCAATTAAAATGCCTTAAATACATTTGCGTTAGGGCCTGCATGACTGTTTACATCTTTATCTAAACCTGTCTTTTTATCTCCAGACAGAATCCATAAGAACTGCCTCCGCACACGATGCACTTACCTCGCCGTCTACGTCAACTTGTCCAGCACTGTAACGCTATTGGGTGTCCAGGCAGCTTATGTAAGCGTCTTGCATTGCCTTACAACTGCGTCCCGAACCAAATGCATAATAGCTAAAGTATTACGACCCGCCTTCTATACAGGTGCATATATAATAGACCACATACAACTATATAGATGCAGATTACATAACCGCTTCGATCTATCTTCTAAATCAATTTCTAAAAATAGTATTTCGTGGTAATTCTATAAACAAACCCCATAGTCACCTATTAGGTCACTCTCGGTGACTTGAGATACTTACGAATCCAATACGTGATGATCCTACCGTGCGTTGAAGGGTCACATAAGTTTACAAATAAAGAGTGTCCGCTGGGCTATCTGAGGTATTAACCGGTCGATAAGCGGTCGTCTTAATCTGGAGCATATGTTAAGGGAGACTTACATGCCTGGAGCGTTGTTTTTCATCATCGCGTATATTTGATCTGCGGTCTGTTAAGTTGACACTTTTACCAATGGTCCTTTGGGAATCAATTTATCTGTAGGGAAAATCAACGGTCTGTTTGGATTTTCCCATATCACGCTACTAACCGATTTTGTGTTGATATGCTTAGCTCATATTATGAACCCGTGGCCCTCTGCCAAAGTAATAAGTTACTCTGTAAAATGGAAAATATTGCTTCAATACTTTCGAAGCTCCCATGTGATCCTCGTGAGTATATGTGCGTAAACATCCAGGTTTTTACTTTCTGTGTTGGTCTGATATGGTGACAACTTGCCAACCTGAAGTACACAATGAAATCCTGCACGGTGCATACCTGGTTATCTTGTGTGCGATTATTATGAATCGTCAAAAACCTTGAATTGAGGAAACATAATAAATTGAATGAAATAGTAGTTTGAAAAGAGGTTTAATCAAAACGGGAAAATATTACGAGAGTCGAAATTAAAGTGAGGTTCAGATCTGGCTATTCTACTCAAGCAATTGGCGTGCGGTATACTTGCTCCCCAAGCCGTAGTGTACACACAACGCTACTGCATGAACAGGTCTTTGTATAACGGCGACTATATTTTAGAGCAATATCATTTATATCACGCCGAGTCCTCCTACTATGTAAGAATGCCTGCCTAGCACTGCTATCTCAACATCAGCTCTCATATGTTTGATGATTGAGGAAATTGATTTAAGCCATCTATGCACAGGTAAAGGATCACATTGCTAATCATCATGAAGTCAGTTAATCATGAGAAAACAACTTTGCACGTTTTATTGATCAAGATATTATATAGCAAAATTAGTATTAATTGAATAATTGTTTTCATTGATGATCCAATGCATAAAATGCATTACCAATAATGTGGCTGATTGATTATTTAATAAATTGCTGATCGAATAATATTTAATCATATTATTTTTTCTCAAATAAACAAATAGATTAATGAGGTCATCACACTCTTTCTACACAACACAAAATTTTAACACCTCAATCTTGTGTGTATACTATTTTCAAGGGAAAAAACCGCAGTGAAATTACATAATTTTAAGTATTATATTTTCAGGGATTCATATAGTGGTTAATAAGTCATAGAATACTTACATTATAGGAGTATTTGCTCGTGGATTGAAATAAAATAATTATGCAAACCTTGTGAGTACTGGTGAGTATGAATTCAAAGCAATATATTTAATGAGCTTCCTCATAACATATTCTTTCACAGATCATGAGATGCGGAGTAATTTTCCTTGGATGATCGACCGCTCCATTAATTACGATGTAGCATACCAAATATCATTTTTTAATTGCCTCAGGTAATAATTATTGATTTTGACCCCAAATGAAATGTGATACTTTTTCCAATGGCAGTTACCTGGAAAACATATCCAGAAAAATCCTGTGCTGCAAGTTAAGAGTTTGTGGGAACACTGGGTGCCAAAAGAAGAAACAATACAGTGTCTCATTGCCATCCAGTCCAATGAAGAGGAGGAAATAATTTGTTTACTAACCTATTTTATTTTTCCATTCTATTTATTATTATTATTATTTTATTTTATATTTTATTATTATTATTATCATTATTATTATTTTTTTTTTTTTTTTTGAGGGGTATTACTTGTAGATTTTGTTTATTTTAAAGACTGTTTTTTATGTGAAGTTTTGTTCTCAGGGCTCTTCCCTTTCATGAGCATTTTTCATAGTTTATTATTAAGTGTTCTATCATGTTGAAATATTCATGGTGAAATAAAATTTTATGAATGAGCTGCAATATATCACACTGGAGTTCCTTAGTTTCACTTTGTTCACAATTCACATGCTCTTGTGATTCCATTAAACATTGTAAGCCTATTCATGAATGTTTGGTATTTATGATATTTTGTATTGAATTGATGTAAAAAAAATTAAAAGCCACTCACATCAAATCATTTAAATTGCAATTAGTTGCCTTGCTTTCCAAAGGCGAATAGTGTCCATGAAGCTCAGAGAATTGAATTGAAATTGTATTGAAATTGTATTGCAGCAAAACAATATATAATTATTAATTATTATAGGATGCAAATGACAGAGTGTCGTACTATATTATTTTATTAAAACGTTTTAATTTAATGTAGTAAAACCTATAAAAAAAATTAATCTCGATTGCATGCATCAAGCAGAGTTTGCTGTTGTCCTGAAATCGCTATTTGTTATTTTAAAATTATCTTCAATGCATCAATTACTGCAGATGAGAGCTGATTCTTATAGATCTCGTCGTACTTTGGCTCAAAATCTTCAATCAAAAAATCATTAATGATTTCATCTAAAGGTTTTAGATTCATGCAAGTGATAATTCCCACTTTGCTGCAAAATAAATCTGTCAATTTGCTGTAGCTCTCGATCTCGACCTATTCTTCAAGCCGTGATTATTGATAACCGAAAGTATTTAGTCGCTTTGAATCTCGTCGCTATCATAACGAACTTCGGCAACATTATACCAAAATGAGCGATCAATCCATGCTATAGAGTATCTCTGATCGGCGGTTCTTGGCCTCGATGGTTCTTCCTTAGCTGTGCCAACACTCAAGAAGATATACATGTAGTGTCCCTATGTGCAGCAATTAACAACAAACTAAAGTAAAATTTCACTGCGAAACATGCTTTATAATGTGAAGAGTGCGGGGGTGGGACAGACAAAGGAGAACCTGTGTCGTCAATCGCTATTCGTCGTGGATTTCATATTCTATTGATTAAAACTAGCCATGTATATGTTGACCAGCAATGTCTGCAGTTTGGTCACAAGTGAGCTGCAGTTGCCATCGATGTCAATTCTGGTGACGCCAAGTCGAACGTGGCTTGGTACGCAGTTTTCTGACTTGTGTCATTGAAGATATCGAAACAGATTTGTTGGCCTTTGTTCCACACTGAGACAGTGAGTTCGTGACCAGGAGACGCCTCTGCATGGTGTGTGGAGTTGACGGCTCTGACGTGACTGCTGTCGTAACATGAAATGTCTTCGCTCCACTTCAGTTGCTCGGCGGCGCCTTGGCAGAATTTGAGGAACGACCCGTGATTCACATGTTTGTAGTTATCGCAGTCATTCCAAGTGGCCACGAGATGAACCCGAAAGCTTCCTTCAGGGACGACCAGTTTGTCCATCTTGGGCACGACGCAAGTCCTCCCTTCGTGAATGGTTCCCTGAAAAAGTTTCTCGGCCGAGAGGGAGGCTGGGCGACGAGTGTCCTTGGACACCTTAACGATGCGGATGACGCAGCGAAACAGAACCTGTTTGGTGGGGAGCGAGGCTACTTCATTCATGTGCTGGAATGATGTTTCCCCTTGATTCACGATGCTACTTATGCACTTGATGGGTTTATACAAGTGTTTGTAGTCAAAGAAAGCAGGATATATGTCATAGTAGCAGGATTTGACGAAGAATAAATAATTCGGATCTTTAAATATCGTGGATGCTGATTTTTCTTCGTTTTTCTTGATCAACCAATCGGGCCCCCTGTAAGTCATGACGCGGGCTGCTTCAGCACATTTTGCCATAGCGTGAAACGTGGTTCGCTCTGTAAACAAGACCAGAGTTAATCAATCATAAATTTATATGAACTTCTGTTTTAGGAAATGAGGTGGCTGAGAGTGACGAGAGTGCTGGCCGTGATAGACGAAAAACGGGTAATACACGATAATTGTATTGGTACATGTATAATATATTAGAGACGCTTTTAGAATCAATATTATATTATTCGAATCCTAAGGAAGCGTACCCTGTGGGTCGAGGTCATTATATCCGAAGCCGGGGAGCGTGATATCCGAAGAGAGGAAGCGACTGCTCGATTTGATGATCGGCAGCTGATCCATGTTTGTGCAGCAATATATCACCCAGCGTCGATGTATAATGTTCACCGATGCAACCGGCAAGTCCTTATGTATCAGTATTATTGGTGACACGTATCCTTTACCCCGGCATCTACTTTTTAACCTTTGTATTCAGTGAGGTCTGAAGATCAACTGAGATCTTTAACTGGCGAAGTGCTCAGTTGAGTGGAGTAATTTAATACTCACAAAATAATGGCCCTAAAATAATGAAAGCAATTGTAATGGCGCACCTTTCATCGCGTCAGCCATTACACCATCGCTCTTCGTCCCTTTTATACGCTGTGAAGATGTATAGTGCCCAGTGGCGAAGGAAGAGCGGGGCGGGGGCCTGACCAAATATATATAGAGGGGGCAATATCTTTTGCCTCCCCCCCCCCAAAAAAAAAAAAAAAAAACAAAACAAAAAAAAAAAACACACACAACAACGAGCGACTTGGGGAATCTTAAAAAAAAAAAAAACAAACAAACAAACAAACAGACAGACTAAGGATCTTTCGATCATCTCCATTGCATACCATACAGATGTGTGCACAAGTTGTATGACGGGAACAAATAGGTGTGAATCATGTAATCATACACCTGGGCAGCGCCATCAATGAAGTCTCCATGCATACATATTCCTATAACTCATTGTTCTGTGCTGAGATTCAATATCACATGGAGATGACATTGACGTGTCCATTCCCTTGGCTCCGTCGCCATGACTACCCACGACCATCTTCCTAAGGCGCTGCCTATTCCTCAGTTCTCCATTCCAAGAGGCAATGACATTGCACTCACCCATCACAACTCAAGTGGAATTTCGGCAAACAATTTCCCATGGCCACAAAATCTGCATGCAGAGATAATGACTTGTATAAAAATTATAATAAATTAAATAATCGCTTGATACGCACACAGAAGCACATCATTTATTAAGAACTCAGAAGTCAGCATGTCATCTGATAAAACATCAACAACATGTAATACTGGCGCCAATTTGAGGCTCAAGAAATAACAACTCATAATATGATCACGATTCAATTTCTCAAGTCGTACAACTCACTCAAACATGATATGGAAAAGTTGATCGCAATTAAAATTGGCTCAAGGTAGTTGAACAAACACAGAATTAACAATTAAGGCATAATTACTAATTAGAAATACTGAAAGCACATAGTGTTCTGCTGGACAATTAATAGCAGGCACGACACTGTTCATGGCACGATCATAAGTAGCAATTTTGTGACATAATAAACTGATCCGGCAAGAAGTATTCCTCGAGGGTCGGAAATCAAATGGAAAGTGACGGATAACTGCTTCAAAATAGTGGAGGTGGAAATCGTGTTGGATTGGTGGGTTGAGGAATGTCGCGAGTTGAAAAACACGAAAAAAAAATCAGAAAATATCAGCTTTCGTTATGAGTGTAAGTGATTGTGAAATAACCAAGAAAAAATGGTGTGCAGATTATACTGTAAGCCACGACAGCACTGATGCATATTCAAAGGTCTCTGATGTAGTCAAAAAGTGAGAGACCGCCTCTCAGGTGACTGTACTCCACAACCAGACGTAACATCTGTCCAATGGTGTAACGCTGATCCATCAGATACTTAACCACCGTATCCAACTAAAAACAAAACGCAACGTGAATATCTCCGAGTACAAAAATCCTGCACACAAACCTGATCCAGTTGAGTGGATGCCCGGGTGTAGAAGCGCAACCTGGGGGACTGTGAGCGTGAGGCCGCAGCCCATTGCACCAACACCTTCAGTTGTTCATCTCCGCCTTCCTTGTGGCTTGTAGCAACCGCTCGTAACTTCGTCAGATCCTAGTAATTGATATTACTAGGTAACATAAGTGCTGACCGCAGTGCTCACCTGCGTTGGATCCATCTGCATTCTAACCAGGCTGCGAGCCTCTTCAATAATCTTCCAAGAGAAGCTATCAGCGATCATCTCGATCTGAGTGAAGGGAACATTGACGACGTCACAGGAGTCGTCACATGTTGGGCTGTGCTTGGTTTCTTTGATGGCTGAGTGAACGATATTGTAGGACAGATGCTCAGCGTATCTGCAAATTGCGTCGGGAACATGGAAAACACTGGACGAGGAGACATGGTGAGAGAGAGAGGAGTGAATGGAAGAGGAGGGGGTGAGGGAGCGTTCTTGTAAGCATTGATGGTACGCTGGGTAGTTCTGACCAAAGATGTCAGTCAGGGCGTCGCTGAGTATGTCTATGAGGAGGTCCTGAGCAAACCAGTCGAGATGGGATGACGTGGTTCGATGACGCTTCCTGTTCTGGACGCTCAGTTTGGAATGATCGAGCCAATCGAGGATCATCTCCCTTGAGGAGGACATCAGAGAGGTGCATGACTGGTGTCGTTTCGTGGCCAGGAATTCCAGATGCAGATCCATGAACGCAGCGGCAGCTGCTGGCTCACTCGCTCTACGCTGCTGCTGGCAGCAAGGCGAGCTGAAATCAAACACGGTTGGGCTTTGGCCGCGCGCCAGCTCAACCTCAAAGTCTGAGAGCAGAGAGTTTTTGAATCCACTGTTGCGTCGCCTCTGGTTGTGATGCGCAACTTCATCGAGGGATCCTCTCCGCAACATCGCAGCGCTGGACCGACCACTGCGCAATCCATTATTCTGACCGTGCGCAGACGCAGACATCTCTTGCGACTGCGACGAAACAAACTCAGCGAAAAAGAACTCAGAATCAGTGGACTCGGCGTCAGATCTAGATTGACGGCGAACCACGACGACCTGCTCCTGATGAGGGACGTACGTTTTGTGATAGAGATCGATAGCGTCCATCATAACGTCCTGAACAAACGCATCGACGTAAACATCAAACGATAAGTTCTCATCGCTGGAGCACATGGTGCTGGGGGTGTGAACGCTGCGGTAAAGTTCATTCGCTGCCAGCTTCATTGAGCCGCGAAACACAGACAACACAAGCCCTTCAACGTAATACTCTATCTTCTTGACAAAATGTTTTTGCCGCAAGCCGGCTTCTGACTCGACTTCGCCAGTGTTCACTCCCATTGCGGTGTAAGCCTCCGAGAGAGCGATCGCCACCACGTCATCAGAGAACTCAGTGATGCTGATGAAGGTGTTGACCGGGATTTTGCCTTTGTCTTCGTCATTTTCCTCTGCTTCCGGCACAGATTTCTTCTTGCGAATCCGGAAGCGTGAAACACCGAGGTTCCTGCCCTGACCTCCAGAGGCAGATGATGAGGAGGACGACGACTCTGGCATGTTTGTGTTGAAGTATTCATCTCCTCCGCAGCACAGCGATTTCTTGGGCGGCCTCTCTTCCTCTCTCAGCTCAATACGATGGGTGCGCACTAGTGTGCCATCCACAGGTCCCGAAGTGAAGTGCACTTCATCCTGGACTGGGGCCATGGGAGCTGCGGCAATCACACTCTCCAAGTCAACATGCAGTGTCGGATTTGCCGCTTGGTCACTGAGCTCATGACGAGAGTCTTCGGAGGCCTGATTCACGAGATTGTCCACAAAATGCACGATCCCCGCGTGACGAACAGTGCCCCTGGTGGCACTGTTGCGCCTCTGTGGGGCGGGCACCACCACCTCCAGCTGCTCTGGGGCTGCGCTCGCCTCTTTCTCCAGCGACAAAAGCAGCTCCTCACCAAACTGGAACCTTGGCACTTGACTTGTGCCAGATCCTGATGACTCGCGGCTGCTTTCAAAAAGGGGAGAGATGTCCGGTTTAACGGCCACCGGTTTGTGAGGAACGCCACGGAAATGCACAACCACCTCCGGCTCCTCGTGCAGGGCAGCCGCCTCCTCTTCGATGGCAATGGGCTTCAGCTTGCGCTCCTGCCTCTGGAATGATTCGTAATATTCCTCAAATTCTGAGCTGAATTCTGATGAGGAGCTGCTGCGTTTACTGCTGCTTCTGCGTGATGAGTCACTGCTGCTGCGCCTGGAAACCACGTCTGACAGGTTGGAGCTGCGGCGTCGCTCGTACAAATCCATGAGGTCCTCATTCTCCTTCGAGATGGACGCCTGCCAGGGAAGCGTGACGGCCGGCAACGTCTGTGACAGCTGCTTCTGCGGTTTGTATCGTGAGGGTCGTGGGGATTCATCGGAAGACGATGAATGAGGGAGACGAGAACTGGGAGAGGGGAGATCAGCGCGCTGGGATCTACGACGGCATTTAGTGGAAGATGAAGAGGAAGAGATGGGTTCTTCTGAGGTCATTGAACTGCTGCAACCTGAGAAAATGTGGAATAAGAGAGAGAAAGGATAAAGGCGACCGGCGTACCTTCGACAGCCACGGAGTCCTCGGCGCTGAAGTAATCCTCTGCCTTTGCGAGTTCCTCCGGACAAACCTCGTCTTCATCAACCGCAAGCGTCTGCATCATCCTCTGTTGGAATCCGGTGAATGCCTTGTTGAGTTCTCTTAGCATCTGCTTGCGTTCAAACTGCTTTTCAATTCCCATGCAGTCGTAATCCAAAACATCAATGAAACTCAATGTTGATTCAAGATTTCCAAATACATTTCTCTGCAAAAGAAACCACAACACATTGAAACAGGATAAACGCCTCCAGTGAGTACAACACCTCAGCGGGATCATGGAATACGCCAGCGTAGTCAAGATTCCCGTTTGTCCAAAGACATTTGGAGAAAGTCTCAAAACCCTGAACGATGATCGCCTCATTGTCATCAATTGAGTCCATGATGAGAACGGCAGCAATGAGTTCCGGGCATAAATAGAAGCAAACCTCATCCTGAAATTAATTAAAAAAAACACAGGGCATTAATTTAATATCATAAATGTGACCCCTCATGCCGAAACACGCACTAAGTCGCTGAGCAAATTCCTGAGAAACAAGCCTTGGGAGATCAGATGGGTTCAAAATTTTTGATTTTCATGTTTCAATGGCAAAATAAAGAAAAATATCTCCTCTTTTCTACAAGAAACATGTCAGTCAGTGACCAATAAGTTCTGATATTTTTCGTATAATTAAGCCTATTGTATTGACAGTTGAATATAATTTTGCCAACCTTTTAATGCAAATTTCTCATCTTCCATTAGTATCAGTTATTAGGAGGCATTAAAACCTCAAAATGTGACAAAGTGTGTGGGTTTTGGCGCAAGCGGTCACAATCACAAATAGTAAATTATGCAAATTCTTTAAGTAACGCTATAAAAAGCCTTTTATAACTTAAATCCACTTGCATACCTCTTCAAAGTCAGCTGATTCAAACAGAGTGCCAGCAATGGAGTCTCCCATAAAGTGAGTCTGAAATTGAGGGAATAAAGAAGGCATTTCGGAGGGGGCATTTCTCTCACATGAATGACGTTAGACGACGCCTCCTCCACGCTTCCTTCGGTCAACACGTCCAATGGGCACAATGGGAGATCACATGACAACCAATCGTCCAATGACGGAAGCAATTCCTTCTGGGTTACCTGTACAATCAATCGTTAATTTCATCAATCAACTACGCATTCAACACACTTGACGTATGAGCCGCAGCTTGCCAACAGGACCGCCGGGGTCGTCAGAGATTCGCTCAAAGTATCCCAGAATGCACTTGAGTTTCACAAATGACGACGAACAGCTGAAATGAGGATTCATGGGATTATGCAATGAGCTGGAGAAGAATTCACCTTTCGGATTGGAAAAAGTAGTTGAAGTTGATAGAATGCAAACGAAACGAAGAGTGCTTCTGACATTGTGGGAAGAGGCACAAAAAGCCGCAGGCGATAAATGATGCAACCAGCGACCGGTTCAGCTCAACCACCCTCTCTGAAAAAAACAACTCACATCAACTCCAATTTTCAAATAAGAAAAAATTGCAAAAAATTATAATTACCGGTCTGATGGGGACAGATGCTGATGCCTTCCAGCGGAATGATGGAATCCATCTCGAGGATTCGATCGATGATACAGGGCAAAGATATGTTGATGAACTTGCATCTCTCGTCATCAGTGGTTCTCTCATCATCGAGGTATCGCTCAATGCCCACATAGACGCCGGCGGCTGAGTTGTCGATGTGTGTCAAGTTGTAGACGTCTTGCAGCGCAGTCAGCAGCTGAGGAATCGAGCGTTCCGGGGGACGAACACGGCGAAGCGCTATTTTGATCTCGGTCCAATGAGGTAGGAAGCATGGCAGTGTGAACTGCATATGCATCATCTGCAAAGCCATTCACAGGCTATAGGCTATACAGTATAATTTTACTGAAATTTAGTGTAATACTATAGGCTATAGTTGTAACAGTATATTTCCCTATAGGTTATAGTGACAGTATATTTCCCTATAGGTTATAGGAGAGTATGCAAAAGCCAGTATTATCACTATGAGTATTATCAATGAAACAGAATTATGGGAACCATAATTCAATTAATCAGAGGTGTTGCCATGGTAGGGTGGATCTTAGCTACAGCGCAATTTATTCACAATAAAATAATTCATGCCATAGTAATTAGCCAATCAAATGGTTCCGCGGTGTAGCACGTAACCCATCGAGTGGTCACTGGCCATTCAACGGGCTCTATCGTGCCCAGGTGACCTCACAGCAGTATTCTGCTTTCTAAACAAAGACACTTTTGGCGTTTTGCTTTTTCCCTCCCCCACCCGTAGCCTCATAAGTAAAGCATTTTATTATTTATTATGATTTGCACACCTTTGTTGTTAAGGGAAACCTGTACTGGGTTTTCCCTTTAACCCTTATCGCTGGTAGCATTAAGTGATTAGGCATACATTGAATGATTCATTGATTTGATACAATCACAGGGGGTCTTACCAGTGAGCGAGCAGATGTGAACAAAACTCAATGCAGTGTGTGCTTTCTGTCTATATATATAATATCATATACTGTCTAGAAGGCTGCATAGGCATTCCATGTATCCAGATTCCAGAGCCCACTGGTACAGTGGTAAGACTCCCTGTGGATACAATCATCACAATGAATGATACAATATCATACATTCCGACGATTCGAGCCTTAACTTGCGAAGCATGGGCCAATATTTATTACGTGAAACACTTCAACCTGGTCACTGGTCCAGTCGGTTGGTCACAGTGGTCAGTTCATTTGTGACGATGGTGGGAGACCGAAGAGAGCCCGAACTTGTCAAAAAGCTACTTTGGCTGGAAACATCCGACTGCGTACGCAGCTTTTAGGCTTCGATTCTCTGAGAGCGTGCGGTCTGCGAAACTCGCAAAACGTGAGCATTCATAACGTTCCCTACTTTCTCACTCGAGAACTCGAGATTGAAGCGAAGTTGGCTGTTTTTACAGGCTGATGCTCCAGCTGCCTTTGGAGGGGGGAGCTTCCACATCCTCACCAGAAAAAAGAGCAGCGTCCTCTTCATTAGGAATGTAGAGATATTTTTCTGTTTCTTGGTTCCCAATGTCTTGAGGAAAACTCCCTCATATCATCCAGATCTCGAATGTTGATCCATATGTCATTCCATGAACGTTACGTGACGTTGACCCTTGTAATGTAGTTGACATCTCGATCGGGACTTTCCTTTTACTTTGGTGACTGCAAAATTTTCTTTAATCGATTCCCCGTCAGATTGAGGGTCTGAATCTGAAATTTGAACCAATCGGAACATCTATGTGTGAATCGGATGAACCTGAGATATCTTGTTCCAATATTGGTCTCCTGTCAGCAGCCCGATGGCCCACATCATGGTCAGTGCCTTTGCTTCCAGTGAAGAACGCCCTCTTGGGTGAAGGCGAGGGCGCACTGCGCTGGATCTTTTCCCTTTGGTTTTATTCCCTCTCTTCTCAGAGGCTGCAAGAATTTCATTTCGAACAGGTGTACTTGTCAGGATTTTGCTTGCACTCTTTTTTTTTTCTCCCCTTTAATATACTTTCGGTTTTAGAAACTGGCAGAACTCTCAGAATACTGTACGGAGAAACATAGCATTTGAATGCTTTCTTTGGCTTGATTTAAGGGGGTAGAAGCATCATTCTCTTGACTAGCAGCTAGCTGATTCCAGGGAGGGCATCACTTGTTTTTCGATCGCTGTGCTTGGATTTTTATATATGGAGGAGCGGTTCCTCTGGTTGTTGATATCCCATATTGGGGGGTATTACATGTTTAGGAGTAAGTTGGGCCACGGCTCAATGATATGTGGTTCATCTTGCCCAATAATGAGGTCAGCAACATCTGCAAAATATTGTGTGCACCACTTAAGACAATTCCAGTTCAACAATAATCGATTACTTAGCCGTTTTGTCATGCTTTTTGCACGTACATAAATTGTTTTCAAATTCTATTTAACAATGGAATTATGGACAAACTCACCTCATTTGATAATTTTTACTTCTCGGTGAGCAATTCGCTTTTTGTGTGTTTATACGCTTGTTGTTCTCTGACAGAAAATTGTGCTAATTATCCTGGATATAGGTCAGATCAATGGTTAATTAACGGGACCGATCACCGATCACAAGGGAATTCCTTCCCCTTTTTTTCTTTTTTTTTTTTCCTCCTTTTTTTTTTTTTTTTTTTTTTTAAAAAGCTGATAAAGGCATGACACATATTACCCCGGGTATCAACTTGTCCCAGCCCCGTCCCTTTATTGGACTAATACTGGCAATATGCTGGCTAGACTGCCTGACTGCAATCCAATGCAGCCACGATTCCCATGAACATGTTGCATGAGGTCAAAAGCTCAAAAGCCCGATTGGCGTAGGCGTTATGATTGTGAGATATAATGACCCGGTCTGCAGTACTTCCCAACAAATGCAAGTAGAACAAAGTCAAGAACATTGGGAAACTATCATTACACATAATAATGCTATCATTACCCATAATAATTCTATCATTCTAAATGCTAAAATGGAGGATCATTTTAAATGATCGTATTGTGATAACTATCATTTTAACAGGCCTAAACCTACTATAATTTAGAAGAAACTTAGTTGCCACTTCCCTTTTATTTTACCTGTGACATAAATTATGTCAACCCCAGATGCAATATGGAATACGGACGCATGTCTGGAAGATATCGGGTGACAACCTGAAGGCAGAATCGTACAATCCTGTTGAATCCCCTCGTGGACCCTTTCTGTCCAGCTGCCTGAACTGCAGATGCCATTGTCGAACCCAACTGACACCCACAATGGTGGAATGCAGCACAGAATAGTGTATGTTATCTGTAGAAAGCAGTTCGCAATGATGTGGAGTATCGATGGAAGGTTGTTGGCGAATTATGGCGATATCGGTTGAACACATTTGCGTGTCATGATCTCTCAATCGAGGAAATCTTCAAACGTCGAATGACAAACAGAACAGAACCAGACGCCGAAAGCGTTAACTGGAAAAGTGCGTTGTGAATATGATCATCATAAGGCCCTTTTTCAGTGCACACTACGGTAACACGTAAACCAATCAGAGATGCGGGATAGGTAGTATACCGTAGACCTACTCAAACTCTGCAAAGGTACAGTGCCACTTCCTCTTGCTTGCTACTTCCGCTAGTCTCAGCGCCGTTGACATGCACTGGCCAATAAAGATAGCCCACCTATAGAATCCATGTCATTGACAGTTCGCCTATGATATAGACAATCGAGGCTCTCGAACACGCCACTCATATAGACGTCCCATCTGTCCCTATATACCGGGCCACCTAAACCACCCAAAGTCATAAACCATGCACGTTGCTTTGCTGGGCGCAGAAGTGCCGGCGATGGAACACTGGTCAAACATTCTGCGTAACGATCTTCATATTCACAACCAAGTTCTCATTGGTTGTCCCCTTGTGATAATTTATGGGATGAACCTGGCAGCCGAGTGACTCTTATAGTGTGCCAAGGATCAGGAAATATTTGTTGTGGAAAGGGCTGAAGTGCGACCGGAGAGCACGCTCACCCGCATAATCAGCCGTCTCCATTTACATAATATTGTAGAAGCTCAATGAAACACACGAGTCAATTGGGCTCTACTGAATTCACTGTCTTTATTGAAGAGCATGCCTGGTATATATAGTGGTTAGTGCAGACGGGAGATCCCCTGGGGGATCCCTGAGCGTATCTGCTCAGTCACTGTTCGACATGAATTTGTTCACGGGGCTTGAACGGGGCACTACAATATCTATTTCGCATATAGCTATGTACATGCAATATAACAAAGTACATAAATGCTGCAATAAAAATGAATAAAACCAGTTCATTTGATACAATAACAAAAGTATAATTGAATCTCAAACAAATAAATTGCTAGGTGTTAAACAAATGAAAAGAAACTAGGACGAGATCTTACCCCATGCGCTATGGGACACTATGGACTTTTGAAAATGAGCCAGATATTTTGTTGTTGTTCAGTATTAACACAAATGATATGTTTTGAGCTACCCGTATATGACGTTCAGATTTTTACATTGCCGGTAAGGTGGGGGTGAATTCTTCGTGCGTTGGGGATATCTCTTTCAGCAGATCAAAGAAAACTTCCGGCGCCAATGAAATTAATTTTCTCCCGAAACCAATGCATTTCTGTGTCTCCAATAACGCAAATCTGCGTCATGCATTTTTCACAAGGACGGTGAAGGATCTATTTCTACTAAACTGTTTGTTAATGGTGAATTTTCAGACGACATGAAACTCGCATGTGCCATTGATTCCCATTACCAATTTATAAACACTATCAGACATATTTCAGGATTCCCCCGTTTTATTGAGAAACTTTTGAACAGTCTAAGTTCTGATTTATGCGACAAGTTTTTATGGCCAAAACAAATAAATTCGAATAATTATGCAACTATTTTTTTCACATTTATTATTTGTATCGCGTTGAAGTACATTGATATCAAGAGCAATGAAGTATCTGAAATCTTTACACAAGAAATCGGCTATTTGATGAATGCATCTGGATTTAACCCAATCGGCTTCCTATATAACAGACAGATATAAGAATCTGCCACCAGTTGACACCAGATCATTGGAGCAGCACGCATCCATGCACCTCTCCGACGAAGTCGATTACTTCTACCTTTGGTCAGCTCACAGGAGAAAGGCTTCAAAAAGTACCAAACATTCACTGACAAATATACCTCTGTGGTGAGACAGTTCAATTCTCTCTCATTTATAACCACTCTATGCATATATAGGGTCTTAATACGTGTAAATAGTTCTGCTTGAAACACATATTTCATTATGCAATCATTATTGTGCAATGATAATATAAATTAATATAATTATAACATATCATATTACTTGTATGTCAGAGTTTTTTTTCATTTTTTTTTTCAATTAAATCTAGAGTAATTACACATTCAAATATTAAAATGTGGATTATAACTCAGCCAATCACCTAATGATTGGCGAAAAGAAAGATAGCGTCAACATTGTGCGAATCGATTATTCATCTGTGCCGATTCCACAAAGAAACTTAAGCGTCCAACCTCAGCATTGCTGCCCGTGTTTAGCCCAATATTAATCCAGAATTAAACGTCTTGAGAGTGGGATAACCAATGGGAAACGCTGAATGCGGCAGAGATATACTTAGCTCAGCAGTGTAAGCTAAGGTCCTTTCATCTTACCAACTCTACCAGCCAATGTTCTTCAGACGAATGGATGAAGCAGTCTCCTCGTTAGCAATGCGTTGAATTCATGGTACTATCTTTTTATCATCTGTCTGGTTTTTTTTTGGTTTTTTTTTTTTTTTTTTTTTGCTCATTCTTCAGTTTTTCCTCGTATTCATGAATCGTCAATAGATAGCGATAGATCCTAGCCTTGTTATAGGGATAATAGGGCACCCAGTATTAATAATAGGGTTGGGATCAAAGAAAGGCAAAGCAAGAGGTCTCCAAGTCTTGAAGTCGTACCAGTTGTTACGATGGTCGCATTTAAGATGATTTCGTATGATAAAACACAAAATCATGCATTCATAGCGCACTTCACGCAATGTTGGGTTTACTGTTTTTTTCATTTATAGCAATGAAACGTTATCACGGAATACGATTGAATGTCCAATGTGGAACAGAGGCGAACAAAACGTTGTCTTTGTTGCTCAAAAGTATTTTG
Source organism: Capitella teleta (assembly GCA_000328365.1). Classification (NCBI taxonomy): domain Eukaryota; kingdom Metazoa; phylum Annelida; class Polychaeta; family Capitellidae; genus Capitella; species Capitella teleta. The sequence continues at coordinate 333,852 of KB294813.1, read as the reverse complement.
CTCCCAATAATGCTCTAAATGTATGTTCATCTACGGTATAATATAGAATACATGTACATTTAGTAATTTATATCTATTAATATAAATATACACGTATTAGATATTAATTGGTTATTGGTTGAGAGTACAAGAATTCATTCGAGAGGTATTAATAGCGGCGTATTCCTCGAAAAGCGAGGTCAAGTCGACATTGATTCGGTTAATTTCATACAAACGCAGCTGATTGTGTGGAGCGGAAATGGAACGGTGTTACATAATCAAACACGAAATAGGTCAACGCTTTGAACTCTGCCTGAGGCATTTGTGACAATTGAACAGTTGAACCAAGCGTTGACGATTACTAATGACGAAGCCATGCTTTTCTGTGTGCTTTGGACGGTCTGAATATGGTTGCGGCACAGGTAATCACTCCTACCTGTGCAGGTGAGTTCCTCATAAGCGAACGGCCCTACGCGTGGCAGCCATAGCTCTCGCAGACATGTCGCAAGCAACGAGACCGGCGCGCCCCCTCTCACTATGATGAGTCACAACAGTATACTGTTGCATCGGATGCACGCGGGCAAAGCTGTGAACCCTGGCAAACGACGACTGGACAGCGCAACTGATCGCTTGATGGCCACGATGATGCCAAACCAGGAGCCGGTGTCGCGGGTCGACCAGGAGTTTCTTCTGGCCGTCGAAAGCGGAGATCTTGGCGCAGTGCAGCGTTCGGTGTTGCAATACAATGCAAGTGTTAATTGCGTGGATTCGATCGGATGTGGAGCCCTGGAGCTGGCTCTCTACAGTGGCCATGTCCACATCGTGGAGTACCTGCTTCCGAGATCCAACCTGGAGCGAATTGAAGACGCACTATTGCTGGCGATTTCGAAGGATGACGTCACCATGACTGAGCTCATCTTGGACCACCCGTTGTACCGCAACCAGAGGGTTCAGCTAACCCACGCTGGAGGTTTCTACCAGCAGGACTCTGATTCCCCTCGCCTGCGCCCCAACACGACTCCTCTGGTGCTCGCTTCACATCGCAACAACTTCCACATCGTTCAGCTTCTGCTGCAACGGGGAGCCAGCATCCACCCACCGCACGATTACTTCTGTGACTGCATTGAATGCAGCAATATGAGAGTGTTTGATTCGGTCAAGTACTCGAAATGCAGACTCAACACATTCCAAGCGTTGGCCTCGCCAGCTTTCATCTCTCTCTCCAGCGATGATCCCATCCTCACCGCGTTTCTTCTCAGTCACCAACTGGAACAACTGGCTGATATCGAAAAGGAATACAAGGTCAGTGAAGATTCTATGTTAATCAATGTGTTGAGATATTAACAATAGAATTATTTCCTCCGTACATATCCATCATTGGATCCAATCAATATGCATGCATGGTGTGAAGACGGGTGTTTCTTCATAGCCGGCGCCGCATAAGTTATATTAGCCGATGTAACACACCAATGACAAAATGCAGATGATGCAAAATTATTCAATGCATCTTCAAAGTATTCATGGATGCTACCATCTATCGAATCAGAGGGTATGTAGATCTATGACTGAATTTGGGCGTTTAATATACGGGGCTAACAACATTGGGATTCAGCAGTCTTAGTCAAAGCATTGCTCTCCTCTGTGACACAGTAACCTTGTTCTTTCTTTGTTCTCTTTATTTTCACACAAAAATATGTTACGTCATTAATTCTCGTAGTAACGTAAGTCGATGATGACATAGGATATCACAGCGTTTTCCTCCTCAAAATAACTATAAATGGTTCCCGTTTCGAATGACGTCACTGCAGATAAAGAAACCAGAATATTTGTCGCATTTTCTCGCCTGGAGAGCAGCGGCCAAGTCCTCTCAGCTTATCGGGGCATCCGCCTCGAGTGTGTGATCAATGGGCTGTCGAGATTGCTCCGTTTTTCCGCTCCTTGCTTAGCACGTGTTACAACGTGTTAACTCTTTTGTCCATTTCGAGATTGATACAATGCATTCTCTCATATTTCCGTGCACTCCAACATAAACACGGTATTGATAAAGGAGAAAATGACACATTGGAAACCAATATCGCATGTAGCTATAATTTTTGTGGAGGTCTTTTTGAACTGTCGGGGAAGGAAATCCAAACCTTCCCTGAAGAACGATATCACACCTTAATTATATCTTTGCAGTCGGCGACACTTCCACTCGTTGTTGCCTCCGTTGGCGGAGCTCTTGCATGAGATAGCGGCACTGGACTTTGAAGTATTGAGTTGCCTTCTCCTGTAATGATTCTTGGATGAGTGGGAGTTTTATGAGGCTTTCAAAGAAACAAATAGGAGGTGGGGGTGAGGGTTTCCAACAATACGCACAGCACCGTTCTGCAGCTACCGCAGTTGAAGTGTCCTTGTCTGCTATAGCTGTGATAACACAGTATATTGTACACCTATTATATAAATCCTATACTTCCCTCACAATAGCACTATAGTGTTATTGTGCGTTTTACGCAAAGGTGCAAAATATATTTTGCACCTTGTGTATAATTTGCGTTTTGACGCTTACGTCAGGGACACATAGGAAAAGTTGTTGTAATTACAATATTACGAATGGTTTTGTTAACCTAATTATACATGGTGAAAATGTGTAAAACTCCTCCTATGGAACGGGTGGGAGAGTCAATCGTGACGGGATGAAGCACCAAAGAGTCTACTCCACAGTGCCACACCTTTTTGCTAAAAGATCCCTTTGATCTCAAACGTCTCTTGGCATCCTGTTACCCCTGGTTACTCCCTGCCTGGCGAGCGCATTTCACGCAACCTCAGCGATGTTCATTCCGGACGGCACCTGACATAAGACGCAGGATTGCTGCTCCTTAGGTGATGCAGGTGAGCGTGCATCCATCATGTCTCCCGCGTCCTCATAACAACACACCTAAAAGCATTGTTCCATAATGCATGTCGCTGCCCACTTGCGCAGCACACGCACCTGGCGTATCATTCGATTAACGGTAATTTTATGTCTCCTGTTCAACATGGATTGTTATTTGAACTAACTGAAACTCAACCCAGTGGCCAGGATCCCTACTGCCTTCTTAGGGGTAAATAAGATGTAATAAACTCGTTGGGCGAAGACGAGGCGTTGTCATAAAGTCCGCATTTTACCCATATTTGTCGTCAATTGCGCATTGATATGAGATACACTGAAGGCAGAAATGATTCTCTAATCTCCACAATCGTCCAACGCTGGTTCAAAAAAATGTCATGACTCCATATAGAATACGATTACAAGTCTCATCAACAGTTTGCACCAATAATTCATGGCATTGTATGGTTAGTTCAGAAGACCGTGTTAACGCAATTCGTTTTCACTGAAATTTTCTGGTTACGTACGAAATATTTGTAAAATATAGTCCACGAAAAATCAAGTCGAAGCATTAATAATTGGAATGGGACATTACATAATATCGACAGTGACAACTTCGACATACCTATTTGACGACATCTCACAATGTAGTGTAGTAATTAATAGTCAATAAGGTGCATTTCTTGTGCATCTGACCATATTATATGTAGTGAGCGAATAAGGTGCCAAGCCCAGCTGAGGATGGCGTCGTTGATGAGGAAACCTTGCTCAATGTACCAATTGCACCTTGGAGCCCAGGTGTGTCGTAAATTCTCAGATTTCGAATTATTCTGCAGGTATCCACCATCTGCGTGTCTTGTCTCCTCTCAAGACAGAATAAGTCTGTAGGATTAAAGTAATCAAATTTTCGACTATAGTTATATATACAATTAACGTACTGCCACTCAATTCACACAGAACTGCTGATTGCCTGAGAACCAAAAGTAAATTACCTGGCAGTTGGGTTATCATACTTCGCATACCATATATAGATTGTCTTTCTGCTAAATATGATTCATAAAAATACACAACAAACAGAAAATGCTTCGAAGGACGGTATCCTAATTAAGAACAATGTTCAGACTGCGAGAGAAGCAATCATCGATAATTGATGGCTGCTAGGAAAAAGACACCATTCCCTTTTTTATAATCACGACAACACCGGTGTGTTTTGCTCTTTTGTTCTTGGAGAAAATATTATCCTTTCAATGTGTGATCATAGTTTGTTGAAGTAATCCGCTTCACTACAAATATCCAAATATCGATGTCAATTGTGTATATACTTAGTCTTAGATGCAAAAGAAACGTCTCTTTGCTTGTATATATACCAACACCACATTACGGGGGTGCGCATTGCATATCTTTTAGTCTGTTATGAGTTAAACCACTTGCTCACATACTCATGAAATTAACAAGAAAACAAATGGAATTAACATGGTTCAATTGAAAGAACAACCGTCAAGGTGTCAAAATCGAAATGTTCAAATTTCATGATCAGATGCTCGAAGTCATTCTTTTTAATGCGATCTGTCAACTCCCGTATGATCGTATCTCCCCTCTCTGAATCGATGTTGAACTTTTCTCTGCAATATCAGTCGCATTAATCAGAAAAAATATCTGCCTTGAGCAAGTCCTTGCCCTGAGATCGCCGAATTTGTCAGTTCTGTCAGTTGGCTGTCACTCAGGATGGGGTCAATCGATGGTAGACTTGCTTTCTTCTGTTCGATGATGACGTATTTGTTCTGTTAAACTGCATCCAATTTGGCGGTTTGTGACCATTGGAATCGTCATCATCATCAACTTTGCTTTCGAGTAAAGTTCTCGTTAGTGCGATATATTCCAATTAAGTTCATGCATCCAAGGGCTATCAAAGTCATCTTGTCCTGGGAGTATACGCGAAAGATTGCTTACCAGGATTCATGGATTCAATTTTGGATCACAAACGGTATGAAAATGACAAGAATAATATAGCATACCCGTTGTCTTCGTTTATCATATAATCGCCCAAAACGTATTCCCTGTGTCGTGATTCTCATGTGATATCACTGATGTAGCCAAGACTTCCATCTCAGCCAGCGAATTATCCAGGTCACAAATTTTAGACCGGTTCGGTATATTGGTTGTCACTTTTCTCCTAGTTGTGCTCTTGTGAACTAGTAATAAAATATGATGTTTATTATTATGGGCTCGAAATGGCAGTTGCATGCATGTTTAACTTGTATGCAGCTTCAAGTACTGGGCACCCGGGGCGTAGGCTTTTAATTATTATTCACTACTAAGCTTCCCCGCGTAGAATGTTTTATTTATTGTTTTACATCCAATTCGTTGGATGCAATGTTAGGAATTTTCGGATGAGAAAACCGCGGCAGGGGTAAAAAGATAACCCCTACCAATACCCGGCCAGAATCTCTCACCGAGATTCGAACCTGCGACTGCGTGGTCAACGAGCTTCATCGTGAGCTTGGGGTCAGACTTATATCCACTCAGCCACGCTGTCAGTATCAACGGAATATAATCGCCTTGAAAGAGACACACAAAAAGACGCACAGTAGGCCTACTCCAAAAGTTTTACAGTATCTCACAATTTTATAAGCATAGGAAATTACGACACACCATGCACAAGAGTTCTACCTTCTATGTAGTTGCATTGATATCCATAGGAAAGAAAAAAATGAATATCCGACTCATTTCTCTTTGTACCTTCGTGGATCGTGTTATTTTTTAGTGCAGCTTCCATTTCTATGAATGATGCAAGGTCCGATGAGATATGCGGCGCTGGAATACGATTATTATACGAGCCATATTGTGCAGTGCTCGCCTCATCCACTGCAATCGTTTTCCCCTTTCTCCCTTGACTGCCTGATAATCATCACACTTTTCTTATTTACTTGTCACATAAAAGAACCAGTCATCCACAATGTTCCGTCAATAATAATAATCTAGCTGTTTTCCAAGCATAGCGTATTTATTACTTCCTCGTCACGCTATACGTTCCACTGAAACCATTAATCGTTCAGCAGAAACACGTGGCTCCTTTTGGTTTGAATCGAAGCATAGTTATCCCTTTTGCTTTTCATTCCAAAAGACTTCCATGAAATCCTACACGAGCGGATATTGCGGCAATTTACTCAATTCACAGAAGCATAAATCGCAAGCAAATTAAGACCAAAACAATCAATAACGACAGCGAAATGTTGTGCTGTGTTTTGGTTTGGTTTGCTCTTTGTTGCATTTGGAAGTGAATTGTTCAGTATGCAGATATGCGAGTGAATGTACCCAAGTGTCTCGTCTTCCCCAACCGTCCCGATTGCATGTGGAGTGTGTGTTTTTCCCCATACCTGTTCGGCTTACGTTTCTGGGCAGCACGTGCCACCTCGTCTGCGTCTAGCAATTTAATCCGTCGTCTTCGTTCGGTCATATTCGTCTTAATTTACCAGATTAAACGTGACGGCGACGGGTAATTTGGCATCTTTAGACGACCCGTTGTTGTGTGTGCCTATGGTGTTGTTTTAAACCGTGATTGACGTCACGCAACTTCATTGTATATGGTGTAAGAGACGTCCTGGCGCCAACAGTGCGATGGTATCTTGGTACATGAACAGTCAAAGCTAATCGAGGTTTATAAAGTTAATTAATCAACGCCGGTGTCTACATATTATGTCGTTAATCCGGCTAATTGTAATCCGACCTTGTTGCAATCCAATCTGGATTCAATGTTACAAATCCTTCTCATATTACATGTACCAAAAATTGCTAATCTAGCTATGTAATTTGACCATTTTGTGTAACCGGCCGTTTCTATTTGTGAATCAAATAAGATTGCAGAGGTGTGTCTGTACTCATCCAGACCCAGTGCCCCCTGTAGGCTGAGCACGTGTTTCTCTCTTTTTTCTTTTTTTTTTTTTTTTTTTTTTGAGTGATCACTTACCAATAGAAAGTAGCACACCGTATACCCCTAGCACTTTGATCTCCACTCAAGGACAAGAATTGAACTTACAAAAAAATATCTCCTTCCCAGAGTGAGTACCAGCGCCTGAGTGAAGGGTGCAAGAACTACGGAGTAGAGCTACTCGACCTGTGTCGCTCTTCTCTTGAGATTCGCGCCATTCTGAATGAAGACGGAACCACGTACGTCGAGGACGAGGATGCTGAGAGAGCTGCAATGGACAACACGAACTGCGGGTTGGCCAGGGTCAAACTAGCCATCAAGTACGAGCAGAAGAGGGTCAGTGCATCTACTCGTAATTCTAACCAAAAGAAATAAAATCAAATAAATTTAAATTTAAATTTGAAAAAGAAAAAAGGTAGAGGAATATAATATTATTTGGGAGAGTATATTAAACCATTTACATGTATATTGTATAGTGTGCGTGTATATTGGATCTGCCTGACTCCCCACCTGAAATCTTGGTTGCAAGGCACAATGCTGATCTTATAAGTTCTGGCTGCAGCTAACTTTCCATTCAAGTAACATTGTATTCCATAAAACATTACAATGACAGGTGCATTGAATCGGATTTTGAGGTGGGGTCTAACAGATTTAGACGGTTTCCTACATGCTGAAAGGAGATTCGACTTTGTGTCTGTATAATACTGGAATGATAAAATAAAGATAAGATACAAAGGAGATCCCACGCTCAATTAATTATTCCCGACACCTATTGTACACCATTGTTTTTTTATGAACGGCCACCGGTGATATATGCCTTCGGGTGCCTGGATGCTCCGATACAACGTATGCTTGTTGATCCCATGACGATCCTTAGCATGTATGCATTGTGGTCAGAACAAGAGACAGCACACAATGTCCTGCTTGAGAGCCCAGATTGTCGCGTGTTGTGTGTTGATTGCGCAGCTATATAAGATACATGTAATAAGAGCACGATCAATGATCATTCTCTCGCAATTTGTGTTCCTATAGCTGTAAGGATACTTGTATAGTACGCTGTCTGATGTTGGAAACGCAACACATATTGTTATTGTTCATGTTTTCTGTTTACATGAATTCGTAATTGGGGCAAGGCATTGGGCGCCCGAAATTCTAGTGAGATATCATTGTACTGTAAACCCTTGCTTAAGCTGTGTTCGTTTTGATGACATGGGTTCATCACCCGGAGCATCACCAGGCCCTGTAGTTTTTGTCCTTTTTATCATGTCTGGCTACAATGCTTCTCGCTAATTAGTTGAACCAGTATCCGCAGCGTGAGAGCTCTGTTGGTTTTGATTACTAGCAACGGCAATTCGTCTTCAGTGTATATATGCAATCACTGTTTATAAGTTGAATAGCAAATAATCCAAAAAGCACGACCTTTGCATGCTTATAGAAAGCGGAGATCAAAGTGCCTGTGGCGGAGGGGGGGTGGTTGTTCTCACCCTGTAGCACTAGAAACCCTGATGTTCGCTCATTGCACGTGTTAAAAACAACGGCACCACGCCCTGTGAAACCGGCGCTTTATCATTTTGTCCGTGCGTGTTCTATTTCCATCAACGCATTCATTTCCGCAAAGCAGTTCCGTGTTTATTTATTTGGAGTTGTCTAATAATTATATATGTACACCTAACGTAGTCACTAGTTATTGAAGAGCATTGATATGACAGGTCAAGGAAGTTTTATGTCCTGTGTGGTTTCTGTGTCTGAAAATCAATTAATGGGTGGCAAACGTGCTATTCTACAAATACAAATTAATTCATTACGCTTCGCCATGCACGATTCTTTTCTCGTTGTTTTCGTCAGAACCTGTTATTTATATAAGAGTTCTCCCTTCCTTCCTTTCTTTGCGTTTGTTCGGCGATAGCGTTGATCACGTGAAGGACATTGTGCACCTGTTCTGCAATCGCTGATTGGTTCGCTTAAAATAAGTATTGATGATTTCCATCTCGACCGGTGTTGAACTCTTCATTCCAAACGCGTGGGAATCAAAGCAAACTGGTTTGAACCAAGTCACTGCATGTATATTATCACGCGGCAATTGAGGTAGCAGATATTTATATTCTACCTTTAGTCATCATTAGACCTTTGGAAGCGGGGTTGCTTTGAATCTAGAGGCAATTATGTTGGATGTGGCGATCACTAATTGTATGTATTACCGCAGCTCTGGCATGCAAGCTTATGTCTTTCAGTAAAATTCAAGATTGATCATCTTCCAAAATGATTGTCGTAGAGGTAGCGAAAGTGTCACCATGGTCGAATTCCTACACTTTTTAAAATTGTATCTTGTTTAAAAATCAGTTTCTGCAAAATAACCAATGCCATCATTAGCACCCTTTATTACACTGTTTTCTCCCTGAATGCAGTTCATAGCACACGCCACGTGCCAACGACAGTTGATATCTCAGTGGTACTCGGGACTACCCTGGATGCGGCATCAGAGAATGACCATCAAACTCCTGGCGGTGCCTCTGGCCTCCATCCTCCTGCCTTTCTTCTCAATCGCCTTCATCTTCACATCTCGCGATGGGGTGAGGTTGCAATATGCGGCATATCATTGTCCTAAATCGTCACCCTTTCAGTACATTGGCTCACGCATGCGAAGTCCGTTCATCAAATTCCTCAACCACACCTGTTCCTACATGATGTTTCTCATACTCGTATTCATGGCAACGACGCGTGGGGGTTCTGGTAACCCGTGGCTGGACATGGCCTGCCAAGGAGTCCATGACACGCTGCCGGACTCTGCGGTCTTCACGATGATATTCTTCTGGGTCATAGGTCAGTACACAAAGGGCGTTGGGTCATAGGTCATTACACAGAGAACGCTTGATGCTGGTGTACGGTGCTGCTTAAATGACTTTCTCGTGTCTCAAACGCTTCCTCTTGCTTTCATTCGCTAAATTATTCACGCTGGGCGAAGATCATACACGACGGCATTGTACATAATAGCGTGTATTGAGTCTATTGACCTGCAATCCCAACAAACAATGGTGCTATGATTAATGTTGATTTTGTTTTGTCCAATGCAGGAATGTTCGTGCACGAGTGTCGACAATTGTGGCGAGAAGGATGCCGCGACTACGTCCTGGATTGGTGGAACTGGATGGACTCGTCTCTCATCTTTCTTTATCTCTCCTACTACGCGGTGCAAATTGTCGTGTTTGTCAAGGTACAACGATAGCCAATTAGCCCGGCCAATGCACCATTACTACAGTTCACAAATAGCCTCGTCAACAATGCTTTATTTGTTCAAACTGCTTGTATACTGAATGGCAGCTATAGATCATAGATTTGATCAATACATTTAATCATGTCTGGTTTACGGTGAATTTTACCTGTGTTTTTGCTTCACCCTGGATCTCTTTCAATCTCAGGTGTTCCACGCTGATTCCAGACTCAAGGATCAATTGTGTCCTAATCTCACAAACGGCCTTACATGTCGTCAAATGAAGTGCGAGGTCGAACGGAGCATGCGTAATTGGACTGTGTGCTACACTGACGGAGATTGCAGAAATATTGACAATCTGTACACCGATAAATTCAACAGTGAGTGTACACAAATTAAGAGTTGTAAAATAACATAAATTTTAAACGCTGATCTCGGTAAAGAGACGCAAAGCTTTTTTTATGGAATTCCATTGATGTTTGTGTGATTGTGCTGCAAATACCTGCAATTGGATGCTATAGGTGTCACACGAGCGATAGTTATAATCATTCAATAATTCATTTTGTATAGCACAATATCCACCGAAGTGCTCAAAAGCACTGCCCATAAATCACGAAGACTTATTTCTTTGGTTATAACGTCCCCATTTTAAGTCCCGATCTAGGACCCTGAACTTCGGTACCGTATGTAGTCACCCATGCACGGTCGAATATAGTCGATTGATTTATAAATGTGAATACAATTTCTTATGTGAATCCTTATTCTCCGTTGAATTATTGTCATTTTGGTCTCTATAAGTAACTGTGTCACCCGATAAATATAATTTACATAGATAGGAATCTATGCTATGCATACTAATTAGTTGTTTTTCCCCCTGCCTGGGTATATCCAAGCATCAGCTCAACTGTATAAATCGTGTGCTAAACACATTTCCCTCTAGAGTGCTTTTAACTCCCTTTATATTGTTTTACTAATAGCGTCAATTATTTACTTCTTTCATTCCCCACAATGTATATATACTTCTATTAGTTCTATCCCATAATCGATTTTGTTCATTTAGATGAGTTCTTGGACACAATGTCGGACATGAACTCTCTGGCGGACATCTTCTTCGCTTTGGCCAATGTCTTGAGCTTTGCGCGCATCGCCCATCTGCTTCCGGCCAACGAGCAGCTCGGTCCGCTGCTGGTTTCTTTCGGTCGCATGCTGCACGATGTCATCCGCTTTGGAGCAGTCTTCATCCTGGTCTTTCTGGCCTTTATGTGCGGCCTGACCACTCTGTATCGGGTTCATCAATGTGAAAACAATCACTTCTCCAGGTAAGTTTATACATTACCTAAAGTATGGCTTACAATTATGCATGTACATCATACAGTAAGTACATCGCCACATGCAGTGTAGCATTGGTTGGGCACTGTGTCACCCAACAAGGAGCTTGATATGAGCTGTAGAATCAAATCACATCACGTACACACGTGCATAATTATATACACACACCATACAGAATTATCTAGTGTACTACATGTAACTACAAACGTTTCAAACCAGGTTGGATCTGACTTTGGCGAGTTTATTCTGGGCTACGTTCGGCATGGGCGACACGAAAGCCACGCAGATCGACCAGCGGTATTTGGGATCTGACAAGAACTTGATTCGCACGCACACTCGGCATTTCACCCTGACGGTTGTCATGGGTTACGGTCTGTTCTGGTCGTACATCACAGCCGCGGTTGTCGTTCTGCTGAACATGCTCATTGCCATGATGAGCAACTCCTTCCAGGAAATATACGTGAGTGATGTCATGAGTCCAGAATTGCTGAATGGAGTTATTTTGCTGCAGGACGACCGAGATGTGGAGTGGAAATTCGCTCGTGCAAAGCTGTGGATCGATTACCTGGAGGAAGGATGCACTCTGCCCTCACCCTTCAATCTCATTCCAAACCCAAAATATCCCTGGAGACTGCTGCAGTGGGCGATCAAACAGTGCAAAAAAAAGAACGAAGATATACCCGAAAGTGCTTACTTTTACATGGTATGTATTTAATTATAGGATATTAATGAAAACTAATTGGTAGGGTGCTAGCACAGATAATTATTAATAATAAATAATAATTATTTACATGTATTGGGAATTAGACATCGGTTACACCTGACATTATACAAAGTGTTTATGTTGGAGGGGAAGTGTGGCGTTCTGCATGGAGGCGGATGTGAAGACACTAGAAGAGTCTCAGAATTTCAAGCATGGGAATGAAGAGATTAAAATTTGCAGTGGGAAAATTCTGAGCTTACGGTAACTATGGTTTCACGTATAACAGACAGGAAATGTAGATGATTTTAGAGGAGGAAGATGTATTGAGTATATGGGAAAAGGTTCGTTATATCTGTGATGACTCTTCTTTTTTCTTCTTCAGCAAAGACGCAAAAATGGAATGCTCAGTGATAGCGATATACGAAAAAAAGAATTTCCTCCGAAACCAGAATCCTTCTACAGGGTAAATGTTACTCAATAATATACATAACAGACAGATGATCATAGCGCAATGCGGCCTCTTCATTTTCAGCAAGTTACTCGTCGATTAATTCAGAGGTATGTTTACAAGAAGCAATGTGAAAAATCAGAGGCCGCTCAGTCAGAAAATGGTAGGTGAACCAAGAGTCTATCGAAATTAATGATACAAATAATATTATTCCACAGAGTTGAGCGAGGTGAAGCAAGAAGTCGTCGCTCTCGGTACGGAGATCGCAAAATTACGTCACGAGATTGCTTACATCAGCAATTCGCTGCCTAAATTCCCCAAAAATGGCCTCAAGACTAGCGTTAAACATTCACGGATTGAATTACAAGTGTAACACTACTTATACCGGTCTATATCACAGTATTGTTCACTTTTATGTCCTGTTATGCCCACTTGAATAAATAAATTGAATAATACTAATGTGGGCATATTTGGAGACTGATTAACGTTCAGTTTTACAATGAAAGATAACACGTGAGATGTTCCCTTTAATTTGGTTATCAAAACCTCCTGATATGTCTGTATGCAAGTGAAGAGGTGTCTTTTTTTCTGATTTGTGGACCTAACTGCTCTGCTGGGTTGGCCGAAAGGTAAAAAAAAAAAAAAAAAAAAAAAACAAAAAAACAAAAAAAACAAAGTCTAAAAGTCTGAATCCATTCGATCATGTATATTATTGGGTTCTCATGTTACTATATGCTCAGGGTATTGCTAATGCGTGGGTCGATATTGATACGATCAAGGGGCTTATCAAATGGGAACTTTAGCTAATACAAGTCATGTTCTGTCATATATATACGCCTTATAAAGGTTAAATTCCACGTGTAATCCATCCCTGGAACATTCATTTCAAAATGATGCTCACTTCACCCTCGATAGCAGGCATCGAGATGAGATTGCACTGATGCCGGCTTATATAATGTGGATAAGAGGCTGATCGATGTTCTTTTGTCATCCGTCCCGTATCTTGGTCCTAGACGAAAACGAACAGTTTTCCTTCCTCTGGTAGTCGCCAACCCATTAGGTCTGCGTTAAATTGACCAGTGCCGCAGGACGGTGTTGACGGCGGAGTGCCCAGTACTAATATTAATAATAATAATATTAAATGGGCGGTATAGTCGCTTGGTGTCATGTCGGAAGAGAAAGGTGGAATTTCGGATCCGCACTGAAACTGACCACAGCTATGTGAATGTTGTGCGTAGACCCCTGAGCGTGGACTTGTGCCAGTAGCTCTCAAAGTACACGAAGTCAATATGTGAATCAGCCTTTTGGAATACCGGAAAGCCCGCACGATCATGATCTTCTTGATACCTAGACTTTTTGGGTGAGTGGGGATCCACACGATGCCGCCACTCCATGCATGACGTCCGCTTGCCTTCAGAGTTGCAGCGGAATTAATGAATGAGCGAATGAAATCTATGTATCGTTGCATAATTAATAATTAATCTTTCATAAACGTCGCGACGTCCCAGTCTGCAGTGGGTCAGAAGTTGCTCGGACGTGTTGACTCTGGCAAGGTTTTCAGATTATGTCTGATTATTCCAAGCTGAGAGACCATTGCAGATCGATTGACATTCTTTACGCCACATTCGCTAAGTTTCCAGTCTGAAGACCGGTCATGTTACAAAGGGACAATAAAAAAGCCAAGCGATACATAGATATTTTTTAAAATAAAGACTGCGTGTATATTTATTACTCTGGTTACCTATCCGCGGATAAGAAGATCCTGATTGTCAGAAGTTTCAGTACTGACCCCATACTACTCAATTTCACTACATTCACCTCTAAAGCTCAAAACTTCATCCATAATTATAATATCTAGGATACTATTAAACCAATAGATGCCACAATTCACAAGTTTCAATTTAAAGGCAATAATGCATGGTTGCGTTACTTCTGGCGTTACATGAGGGAGAGCAAATCGATGTAGGCTTCAACCAGGGTACTAGTTATGCAGCCCATACTGTACATTGTACAACCAGGTGGGTCGTCTATTGTGATTCTGTTGTGCCGAGTACTGTTAACCAGATTACATCTGCTTCTCTTGAGAACTGCAGTAGTAGGCTAACATGTATTTCTATAATTTTCAATTGTTTGCATCAGCCAAAACCTCTGCCCTCTTTCTTCATCTCTTCCTCTTTCTTCAACGTGTAAATGCTTCGAAGGAGACGGCAGCTGAGGAATGTGAATCATTCAACCGGGTCTCACTGATCATAAGGAATACAGATTACATGTACACAACTCTAAAGGTAAAGGAGATGTGTGGGTTACCTGAAAGCATTGAGTTTCGGCATCAAAGCGTGATGACGAAATGACAATGCCACTTTTCGTATTCTCATATGGCAAGAAAAGAGGCATCAACATGGCTCAGAGCCAAAGAGTAACCTGCTTAGTTTATACCCACACATCTCCTTTTCCTTCCCTTTTCAAATGAGAATTGGGCCATAAAATTTAATGTTGTTATCTATATGCAAAATATCAGCCAGCATTATACAACGTAGAACTTAGCAAATGCATCCGAACTCTTAAGAAAACAAAATCATCAGAAAACTTAAGACACAAGAAGCATTGAAAATATTAAATAATTTTAATTCCAAATACTAAAGGACACAATAATCAAGATGCCGCACTCTCGACCCCAATCCCGGTTACTGAAGAGGAATCGTCCGCTGATTTTGCCGCTTCAATGTTCGCAAAGGCTGCAGCTGCCATCTCAGCAGCTGGTATTTGAGTAGTCGGCTGCACAGCAGCTGAGTCTTGAGCTTGTGTCTGCGCCAATTGCTGAGCTTTGAGCTGCTCTTCTGCCTGGGCCTCGTTCTTCTTCATCTGGATATCCATGAAGGTCATCATCATACGCTGATTGGTGTTGATGAATTTGCTGGCGCAGGACATAACGCAATCATTCTGCAAAAACAACGAGGATTATTGAGCTCTCTCCCCATCCACGAAGCTTGTGTTTGGGTGTCAATACCTCATTGTCTGTGAGTTGTCGCTGGTTGAAGTTGTAAGCACATCGAGAGAAGCAGGATTCTGTGATTCTGTTGTAAGTTGATAAAATGTCTTTAAGCTGGAGAAAAAAATTAAGAACAATATGAAATTTGATTAGGAATGCTGGGGAGTGCAGAGAAACAGCATGGAGATTGGAAGTCTGGTGGATCGGCTCCGGAAGACTGAGGGTGACCACTAAAGATTCTCAATCCTTAAGAGCTAAGAATCTTAGCGAATACTGTCCCAAGTCTTATACTATTAAATTGATATACTAATAATGATATTGATAATAGCCTACTGTTGACAGTTTACGCCATGCTAAACAGTCCCAACTGCTCCTGCTCATCAAGCTCAGCAAATTGGATGCACAGAGTGTGATGTCCTTTAATTCCTTTTAAAGGGAGGGAGAACTGGTTAAAAATTGACTTTGAGTCGTTATTTGATGCACCAAAAATGATTCCTATGCCTGACCCACACAAGGAATATCATCGCTAACGATTTCGCGGGCGATATATTGCTAACAAGGCGTGACGTCAGCAGCTGTGATGAAACACCGAGTTCCCCATCTGTTACAATGGGCCTCGTCATATCAGCGTGTCCTGCGACTAAACCCTTGGATATTTTTTTATTTTATTTTCGGAAATAGATAGAATAATCATTTTGCCACCAGTCAGGCGCGAAAAAAAAATATTTTTCGCTATTTTTCTTATTTTACAAGCGATTTTCTAGGACACCTACCATGTTTCTCATCCTGAAACAGTAAAAAGGTCAGCCAGAGTGCACCACGCATGCGCTTTCGTATACAACAAAGATGTCCTTTTATGGCGAAGATGCTCTGCTCTGATTGGCTGAAATCGATAGCTTCACGAGGGGAACGGAACCAATCAGCCATCAGCCAAACCAAGCCATCAGCTGACGTTTGCCTCCTATACTTCGCAATGGAAGCCATTCTCCCATAGGCGCAATGCTAACCCCGATATTCGGAATGCATTATTTCCTTACGCTTGCATCCAGGCACGGTGTTTTTGGCACGGAATGCTATCAATTGGTGCTATGAGTCAATAGAACATCACTTAAAATTTAGTTCCCCATCCCTTTAATGTCCTTTAATTTAATAATATTTTCACACTCGAGGCTCAAGTGAACCTAACGGTTCTATTGAGTGTATTCCTTGGAATGCATTGCTTGCAATGGCTCTCAACAAGCACATGCTATCATCTATAGCTCTAAATGAATTTGATATGTGCCTGTAATGTAGGGCATTTAATGCAAACGGATATTTCAGGGACCCTACCACCAATTGCAGAATTTGGGGTCCGGGTTGATTTGGCAAGTGCTCCCAATTTGGCAATTACTGAATTAGCATTGTCAATCATTGTGACAGATCCGTCCCTGAGCATCGAGTCGGATTATTAAGGCAGTCGGATTAATAAAACTCGGATTAATGAGGGCCGACTGTAGCTGGATATATATAATCATAATGATAATATTAATAATGATCAAAATCATAACGTAAAAACTCACGTTATTTATGTTGCTGTAATCGACAGCCTGGCCTGCCGCCATTTCGATGTCCTCCTCCGCACTGTATTGTTTCCCCTGCTTCTAAATTTTCAGATACCCTTAGGGTGGCTCGTATTATGACTCTAACCTGCTAATAGAAGTGCTGGCACAAAATCAAAGCAAAAGACATTTACTAATAATCTCGGTCCTTTCGGTCATGGTCATTTGTGAGAATTTTCGGCAGCCGCAGAAGTCTGTCAGGCTCTCGATGATTGCAATGAAATTATACAGAGCGGGTCAAAAGTAGCTTATATACTAGTACTCCGTTTTAACGATTTCAGTGCTTCTTCGATGGCGCTGCGATTTTCCGAGAAATTGTTTGAAAAACAGGTTGGGTGTATAAATCACGAATAAATAAGAGAAATTGATACTTGGTAAGTTTAGTTTAAGTGATAAATGTTTGGATTTATTAGGATGAAATTGGAACAGAAATGAAATGAATACCAGTAGGCTTATCAAATGCCACATAATAATTCGGCATATGGTTTTCCATATACATCTCGCCTATCCCATGAAATTCTCCTTTCATCGATAAAAACCTCAATAAATCACAAAACATTCCTACTGTTCAAGCGATCCTCATACTGAAGATCACAGGAATCACTAGACGTTTACCATACAGGATGGTACGATCATGTAAAGTAAGTGTGTCTACTGAGGAGTAGTAGGGTTGCAGGTGAGGGGCACTTTCTGGAGCCATCCGTTCTTCAGTACATGTACATGAGAGTACATTCAGGGGCATTCTTCATTTTTTCTAGTCACATTTTGGAGATCGGCATTAATGTTACCGTAGAACAGGAAATTTTCACAGACTGCAAATTTTGCAGTTTTATGGCTTTGGCCTTTATTGTTACCGCAGAACAGGAAATTTCCACAGACTGCAAATTTTGCGGTTTTATGGCTCTGGCCTTCACGGCACCAATAATTCGTGGTCAGGCGTATAAGGTCATAGTATAATATCGCCCAGAAACATTTTGCGAGCATCAATATTTGCTGTTGATTGTGACTGCAAATATAGCAAAAATTGCATGTGACGCAAAAATTTCCTGTTCAACAATAGTTGGTTGATATTGTCAAATGGACCAGAGAGGCATTCTTTTTTACTTCAGCATACCTTTGCTCAGTCTCTGTGAGAGCACATGACGCAAAAGCGATTGGTTGAGTTAACTTTGCATGCCTCTAGTGTTCCGTCTAACACTTTGGGTTTGAGTAAGTGGAGTTCAGTTCTGAGAGTTGAGTTCTGAGGAACAAGAGAGAGAAAAGCAACATTGTAGATACCTCAGTTGACTGTGATCAGTTGGAGATACTGGAGAGTCTCAGAGAAATAACAGTCTTTGGATGTGTCATAGTAACGAATGACTCATCTGTCATTCATCACACATTTCTTTATTTAGTTGGTTAGAGTAATTCATTCGTCTTGTAAATATACACCCTGATCATCTCATCTGTTCTCTTTATAAAGCCAGTTGTCAATCATTAAAATTTAGTCCTCATCTACCCAACCATCTAATGCCATACTTCGACATGGTATCAGTCAGTGAAAACCATGCAAGATAAACAAGGACTCGCCCCAACATGGATTGGGCAGTTGACGCTCGATTACCTGAGCAGTACAGAGAATGAAGACGAGAGGTGCGAAACGAGCTGCGACTGAGCATGGCAGAGGATTTAAACAAGACAGAGTTGTGGGCCTGCGTGTATGTCATTGTGTGCTCTGAGGAACAAGGCGAGGGCATCTTGCAACAAGCCTGAATGCTTGGTGAGACCAACGACCATAAGAAAATCCTTAAAGCCTTTGATAATTTCGTAACCTTGTCAAGTCACTACATCAAAAACTGCATTGATTACTTTTACATGAAGCCAGGCGACCTTTCCATATCTAATTTTCAAAGCAAAACAGAAAAATTAATTGAGAGGATCATCCCCTCTTCTACAATGATTCGTACAGGTGTTAAGCAGTTGGTATTGATAAACCTGTTGCTTGCTGGCCTGGCAAGTCAGGACATGTTGAGAGAATGTCTACGGCTGAAGAATAGCAGTTGCACCAGTGAGAAAATCCTCGAATTGGCATGCAAAATCCAAGCTTATGGTGTAACGCCCATGGCTGTTATTTGAAAATGCACCCTGCTCATCCAACATATGCCAACGGTTCAGAAATCCCAGCCATCTTTTATGTGACTCGCCATAACGGATACCTATTTCTTGGAAGAAAAGCAAGAAAGGATATCAACTTCATCAATTATTCTACGGTCGACTGTCCACTGCTGTCACATGAACCTGTCAACCCAGGTGACTAACTTATCCGCCTCTTCTAATACAATAGATGATATCACCCACCATCTCCCCATCACAAAAGAGTATGTACTCTCGACCTTTAGCGACGTATTCGACCACCTAGGCACCCTCCTGGGAGGGAATATCGTTCACGTCTAAAACCAGATGCAACAATGCATGCTCCAAAACTAGTACCAGAGAATAAGAAACCTTCATACAAGGCCGAGTTGGAGAGGTTGGTAAACGAAGGTGTCATTTTGAAAGAAGATAACCACAGTCAATGGATTAACTCTGTAGTACCTGCAATTAAGCCAGATGGATCAATTTGCCTGTCTCTTGATCCAAAAGATCTCAACGAGAATCTCGAACGAAACCCTTACTACATGATAACTGTGGATGAACTTGGCTCCTAATTAAATGGATGCACTATTTTCAGCACAATAAATGCCAAGCAGGGCTACTGGCACGTAGTATTTGACGGGGAATCCAGCCTCCTCACAACCTTCAACACACCACGGGGGAAATACGGATTTCCAAGGCTCTCCTTTGGGCTGAACGTGTCTGGAGATGTGTTCCAAGAAAGACTTGATGCTGCATTATCAACCCCATTCGTCGATGAGTGCTTGGTGAAACTGGCGCCCGTATCACTCAAATGGGTTGGGTGGAGCCGTAAAACCCCATCAATCAATCAATCAAGTTTGGTGAAAGCTGCCAATGAAACTGAACACGACTCTCACTTTCTTATGCTCCTCCACGCGAATAGGAGAAACGAATTAAATTCAACTCAAAAAAGCTACAATTCGGACAGCCGAGGATAAAATTCTTTGGTCAAAATATATCTTCAGGTGGAATGAGTATAAATGATTCAGCGGTTGAGGCTATCAAAGGAATAAAGGCACCAAAGAACAATGCAACCCTGCAATCGTTCCTTGGTCTCGTGAACTATATGAAACGATATTCCAAGAACCTCTCCAAATTGGCTCACCCACTTCAAGAGCTAGTGAAGCAAAACACAGTCTACCAATGAGAATCTCAGGAGCAGGCAGCATTTGAAGCAATCAAAGAAGATTTATCTAAGACGCCAATGCTCAAATATTTCAATCCTTCTTCCAACCACATCATCCAGATGGACATGAGCCTCAAGGGACTTGGTGCGGTACTTTTACAAGATGGACAGCCGGTCATGTATGTGTCAAGCAGCCTGCTTCTAGCTGAAGAACGATATTCTAACATTGAGCGAGAGCTACTGGGCATGGTGTTTGGTTTGGAGCGAATGTATAACCTGATCTTTGGAGCTAAGATAGAAGTACAGACGGATCAACAGCCTTTGCTCTAGTCCGGAATTGCATCACCGATCGAATTGCTCAACCAACGACGACTTCAAACCGTCCTCCCTGTTAAGGCAAAAGACTTTTCCAACAGAGGATCCCAGTATCGCGAACTCATGACTGCTGAAAGAGAAAAAAAGTCGCCACCACTTCAACCAGAGAGCCAGGAAGTTCAAAGAGTTACAGTTGAATGAAAATATATATGTTCAGTTAGATCCAGAGAAATCAAAGTGGCAGAGAGAGAGAGAGAGAGAGAGAGAGAGAGAGAGAGATTAATTTATTTGGAAATAGATATGTATACAATAACAAAATGATTATGTACAAAATTCAGTCTTTCCAGGAGACAACATAAAGGGCCCGTGAGGGCCCGCTGGCATGCTGCCACCAATATGAAAAAAAGAAGTAATTAATACAATAAACTAAGATAATGATCATAATAAACTAGAAAAGTATAATAACAAGAGAGAATCACGAAAAAAATAGAATAATTGTATCTCGTAAATAATAACTTTTTTTTTTTTTTTTTTTTTTTTTTTAAGGATATAGTGGGATGAAGGGGAAGGGATAGAGAAATAGAGGATGAGAATGGCGGATGGATATAATTTGACATATCAGAGAGGTAAGTAACATCATGGGAACCCCTACAAAAGCTCAACCTCGGAATTATCATTCCAGCTTCTGTCCGGCCAGCAGTTTCAAAGGAATCGACGACATATCCGCCCAGACCGTTGCACTGAGTATGAAGATAAAGACATAGAAGTCCCAAGAAGGATGCTACCCAGACGATTGGGCAGAGATCACCATTCCTCGCCCTGTCTGCATTATGGTCGTCTGGGAGACACCTCACTTCAATGAACTCTTACGTTTAATTTCTTCCTGTATATATTGTTTGCTTATTTTACAGCTATATTGTTTATGTCAGAAAGAGTGGGATGTCATAGTAACAAATGACCCATCTGTCAATCATCGCACATTTCTTTATTTAGTTGGTTAGAGTAATTCATTTCGTCTTGTAAATATACATCCTGATCATCTCATCTGTTCTCTTTATAAAGCCAGTTGTCAATCATTAAGATTCAGTCTTCATCTATCAACCATCTTATGCCTTACTTCGACAGGGTGAGGGATTTGCAGCAGATGATTGCGGGGAGTGCACATTTTTCGATTTGCATTTTTTGCTTTCATAATGGTAATTTTTTATACCACACATTTGGCAAGTTTTACCTGTAGCTGGACAATTGTATTTCTTCTTCTCAGCTTGCAACCCATCAACAGGACGTGGCACTTGAATGACTTGATTGCCTTGATCCACAGCATGATCATGAGGATGATCCACAGCATCTTCCATGTTCACAATATAATGTTCTATTCATATATGTATAAGATATGTGGCGTAGAAAGGGCTTCATAGTGGCATGTACCATTAAGAATAAAGCAGGGCGTAAAAGTGAAGCCACAAACGATCAAATGTTTACAAGTGATCTAGTACTACAGTAAAAGCTGTCTATAATGGCCACTCTGGGGACCGATTCCGAACGTTTGCTTAAAGGGCTAGCGTTACCATGATACATGCTAAGCATAATGAGGATCTACACAACAATACAATAAATATTATGTTCAAAAAAAAGTGTTTGCAGTGGAAAGTGTGTAAAAGGTGCTCCAGACATTATTGCAGAGGAGTATCCATTTAGCAAGCATGTCATCGATGGTCAATCTGCTCGCAAATCTCTATCTTTCACTGCATGAGGGAGCTAATTTCTGATTACAAACAGGGTTTTTCGGTAAAAGTGCGGGCTAAATCTAGAAAAATGTTCCTTATACAGTTGGAGAAGCCTCTTATCATGTATTTTAGGCCTTTTATCGGGTAATTTTATGGCAAATATTTCCAGAAATATCGCAATTATAAGGTCACCTCATAGAGCACAGTCGACACTCAGCGCTGAGCAGCTCGAAGCTGTAAAAAAGCAGGTATGCTTGTATGTTATTGCCAAATCAAAACAAGACATTTTTGAGTACTGGTATGTTCGACTTTTCAGTGGAATTTACTACCTTCTATATAATTCTACCAAACACGCCTTTTGTTTTTCGTCTAAAGACAGCTAACAATGCCTTTGGTTAGCAAATTCTTCAACACATTTCAATGATTTTCACGTATTTGACCATATAGTTGCTGCCTATGCTGCATGCCTCACCCTGACTCTTTTCCCGGGCAGCTCTGATTGGCAACACTTTTATTTCTCTGAGTTCTCTCTCCTTTGTTATTGCGGACACCAGCTTCAAATCTGTATTGTTAGGTTACTAGATATTCGGCCCAGCTATATCCGTGTTCTTTCTCACTCTCATTTTCGATATATATG
The DNA here is from genome assembly GCA_000328365.1 of Capitella teleta. Lineage (NCBI taxonomy): Eukaryota > Metazoa > Annelida > Polychaeta > Capitellidae > Capitella > Capitella teleta. The sequence goes on along the minus strand of KB294813.1, from coordinate 310,863 downwards.
CATCCGTATATGACCAAATGTACAGTGGACTGCTGTTACACTAATCTCTCAGCATGCAAAAACCTATGCTTTCGCTGTGAGAGAATATTTTGCATACAACCGGTGACATCATGAGTTCATGAATATTTAGGATTTCTCATTTGGACTTCATTTACGCTGCGTCGTGTGCACGCACAGATGTCAGAATAACAGGATTTAAAATCTGAGGAGTTATGTAATAAGTTGGTGGTAAAAAGTTAGAACCAAATGATGGTGATGCTACCTGTTTAAGTCATGGGGGTCGCTGAATACAGGGTGCATCTTGAGCCAGCTGACAACGGCCCGTTATGAGAATGATCCAGTGAAAACAATCATAACTCTTCCACATCTACATGTGTACATATAAATGTATTATAAAAAAGTAAATTAGTAATGCATAATGCAGGAATGGATGAAATTACACACTACTATAGTATTATATACAGGATATTCCAATGAGCAAATGAGCCAGAGGCGGATTTACCTAGTGGCATTTGTGGCACATGCCACGGGCCCGCGCTTGGAGGGGGCCCGCGCTTCAGCTTAAAAAAAAAAAAAATTTCCACGGAAATTGTGCGCACGCAATTTGTAGGCGGACAACGGCGGACATACTCCTAGGCCCCATCGAATGTTTTCAAAACAAACCAAGTAAAGAAAAAAAATCGCTCGAGCTTTCGCTTATCGCTAGTCAAAACAATGCAATTTCCGATTTAAAATGTGTACGATATGCGGGTAGAAAGTTTCGATTTGTGTCGGAGCTCGGAGCAGCTAGGCAACAGGAATGAGCTCTCCCTACGTTCGTGGCCGCGACTTCGGCCGAAAACAGGCCTCAGGCGCAGCAAAACGTAAAGCACGTGAAGCCAAGGAGCAGCGCGAGGAAGTTGCGATTTCAAAATCGCGTAAACTTACGTCATTTTTCAATGTCAGCCAAGCCCAAGGGACGCCAGACTCTTACAGTGACTCTGCTGCCGAAGCCGCAACATCTACACTTGGCCATGAGCCCGAGGTCATGCAGGCCTCCGACCCAGTCCAGCAAGTGAGTGTCAATGCGCCCGAGTGTGAAGAAGAGCTGCCCCCTGAACCCACTGAACTCCCAGGACAGTCAGTTCTAGAATCTACGAGTCGGGAGTTAGCTGAGGATATTGGAGAGTGGCCCATCATTCTCGATGAGGCACAGAAGGACGAAGTCCTTGCTAGGGGCTCTGAAGTATATCAACACGCCGACGCTGATTTCTCGGAAACTAGTAGACTTTTCCCTGGAGAAACCACTAAGCGCTATTGCCAGCCATCATTTTTCTCGTACAAGCATAAAATAACTGGCAAGAAGTACAATCGACCATGGCTGTGCTTTTCAGTGAAGAAATTGCGATTGTTTTGTTTTCCGTGCAAGGTGATGGCCAGTAAAGATGATGCTACTAGCGCTTCTAGTAACCCCTTTGTCTAAAATGGTTTTGATGACTGGAAGCATGGTCCAGACCTTCTCCATCGACACGAGGGCACACGTTCGCACATGAACAATATTCTCGCTAGGGCAGCGAGAGCAGACGTTTCTTCTGACATTGATCGGCAGTTGATAAATCAGATCGAGGATAAAACAGCATACTGGGTGAAGATCCTCAGAAGAGTCGTCGATGTCGTACAGTACTGTGGGAGCCGAGGACTGCCCCTTCGTGGATCCAAGGAGGTCTTTGGATCTGTGTCGAATGGAAATTTCCTTGGCATGCTCGAGCTGATTGCAAGGTAATGAATCAATCATCGAATCTCCACCATAGTCCATATACGACGTATAGGCCTATACTATTCTCCTTGTAGAGCTAGCATTCTTAAATTCATAATTTTTTCTCATAAATCACGCAAATGGTTTAACCCAATATTTATTATCATCATGATTTTAATATTCCGAGATAAAATTCTACAGCCGAGTCAGCTCCAAAATTTAACAAATTAATTATACCGCTATAATGAGATGCGAAACGTACACATGCATGGTGGTAGATCATCTGTACGATTCTTTCCTGGCAAATCATATTCAGACTTATGCAAATCGGGGAACAGGCTCAACTTCATACCTATCAAAGACCATTGCTGAGGAATTCATTGACCTGATTGGTGAGCGCATGCTGCAGTCGATGG